>PVKH010025107.1:0-13475 GCA_004027955.1 Chaetophractus vellerosus | reverse complement strand
CTCCTCTGTATGCTTACTTCCCGGGGCTCCAGCTCAAGACTCTGCATCAGAACTCCAACTCAAAACTCCAACTCTGTCCTTTGCCATGTCTTTTATCTTTGAGATCCCACCCACCAAGGGGCAGGGCCCAATGCCCTACTGATGTGGCCCAATCAAAGCACTAATCATAATTTAATCACACCCAGAGGAACACACCCATTTACAAATATAATCCATATCTATTTTTGGAATTCATAACTATATCAAACTGCCACAAGGATAAACCCTAAGAAATCCATGCCAAAGCACAACACAGTCAAACATCTAAAAATTCAAAACAAAGACAAAATCTTAAAGGCAGCAAAAGGAAATGACACCTTATTTATGGGGGCAGGGAAGAAATTTGAATGACAGCAGATTTTTCATCCGGACCATGGAGGCCAGAGGAAATGGCATGTTTTTTTCAAGTGCTGAAAGAAAAGAATTGTCAACTCAGAATCCCATGTCCATAGAAAATACCCTTCAGGAATCAAGGGAAAATCAAAACATTCTCAGATGAAGGAAAATTAAGAAAATTCATCATGAGCATTCTCACCCTAAAATAATGACTAAATAAAGTTCTTTAAAAAGAAAAAAAGCAATAGAGAAAGGATCTTTGGAATATCAGGAAGGAAGAAAGCATGGTAAGCAAAATTATGAGTAAATACAATAGACTTTCCTTTGCCTCTTGAGTTTTCTATATTATGTTTGATGGTTGAAGAAAAAAAGTTAACACCATCGGATGTATTTCTAAATGAAGTATGAAGAGGAACTATTTAAGACAATAATATAATGAAGGGAGGATGGAAAAGGAGGTTTCTATATTTCACTTGAATTGGTAACATGAAGACACAAGTAAATTATGATAAGTTATGAATATATAATGTAATACCTAGAGCAATGACTAAAAAGTAATCCAAAGAGAAATACCCAAAAACACTATAGATAGATGAATCAAAATATAATTCCAAAATTATCAAGTAACCCACAGAAATGGTGGAAAAAGAAAACATAGAAACAAAAAGCATAGAGAATAAGCAGAAAACAAAAAATATAAAGACAGACTTAAGCCCTATCAAAAATTATGTTAAATGTAAATGGTCTAAATACTCCTATTAAAGTCTGAGACTAGCATATTGAATTAAAAACAAACCCAACTATATGCTATCTATATATTTCAAATATATTGCTATAAGCCACCTGAAAGTAAAAGGATGAAAGAAAATATATCATGGCGGGGGCCGGCTGTAGCTCAATTGGTAGAGCACCAGTTTACCACATTCCCGGGGCCTCCTTGAGCAGGCAGACTGCCTTGAGAAGACAAACCGCCATGGCAGGGCAAAGACCCCACGGGCAGGGCAAAGCTGCCACAGGAAGGACAAGCCCCTGCAAGCAAGACAAGCTGCCCATGAGCAGACAAGGCCACCGCCCCGCGAGCAGGCAAGGCCACCACCCGGTGAGCTGACTCCGTGGATCGCCACAACCGGGGGGAGACAAGCAGACACAGAAGAACGCAAAAATCAACACAGCAAGAACAAGCAGAAAGGGGGGATATATAATAAAATAAAAAATAAATTAAAAAAAATAAAAAAAGAAAATATATCATGGGAAGGACTGTAGAAACATGGTCAAATAAGAAGCTCTAAGAATAAGTTCTGCCAACAAAACAACTATTATACTGACAGTAACTGTCTGAAACAGTTACTTTGAAATTCTGGAGGCTAGGGGAACACTGAACAGCATCTAGGGATGAGCAGAAGGAAGAGCCTGTAAATTGTGATAAAGATCCATGAGTTTCACCCTTCCTGTAGCAGCTAACTTCCTTCTTCCCCAACTTCCTGGCAGGTAACAGTGGGAACTGGAGTTCTAGCTCCTGGCTTCACCTTGCTGGTGCCAGGGTGGGCATAAATAACCAGTTCTCCAAACTCTGGGAATGTGTAGTCTGATGCCAGTATGTGAGGGTAGGCATTATTTCAAACCCTCCAGGACAAAAGCAGCAGAGGAATCTTCCTCAAAATTACAGAAAACAATTAAAGACGATATTAACCAGGTAAGTGCTGAATTAAGAAAATGCAACTTCAAACGTCCTGTAAAAAGCTCCTGGCGTCCTTGCTGGCCCCTTCCTGACCCCCTCCACAACACAAATTGGAGCCAGGTTGCACTCCCATTGTGGGTCCCTAGCCCTGTTCCAGAGGGAGAAGAGTGACCCTTCTGTGCATACTGGGGTGCATATGAGGCAGGTTAGTATAGTGAAAGGGTTAGGCGGCTGAGGCCTGGCAGAGAACATGCCTGCCAGACCACATGGTTGTGAGACCCTGCCCAGAAACCTCTGATGGGAAGGCTGCCAGAAAGATCCCGCGAAACCCTGGCCATGAGATCCCTTTTGAAACTCTTTCTGGGGTGAAGGGGTAGCCCCAGATACCTTCAAACAAAAGTCCTCTCCATTGGACCCCTGAGAGCAAACAGATGGGGCAACCAATCAGACAGGCAAACAGCTGGGACTCCTCCCTAACATTTTGAAGGGGGAGGAGTAAAAGTCTTAAAAAGGCCTAACCCGGGACCGAATGCATGTGACTCACTCTGCAGCACACCCACAGTCTATGTCTCAGATTGTGCACTTTTCTAGTTTTCTTGTTTCTTAACTCTTTACTCACTTGCCTGCCTTCCCTATGGTGTGTCCTTAATTTTTTTATGTGCAATAGCTAAGAATGTAGAAGCGCAGAACCCAGAGTGTTCCGCTAACACATATGTCAACATCAATCTATCGGGTAGAAGTTTGAGAGACCAAGACAGAGAAGGAGCTCTGGCTCCCAAAGTTTATTCTGAGGTCAAAGAAACTGCTTGCAGACAGCTGAGATAGTGTGAAAAACAATTAAGTTGAAATGGCCTGGAGCAAATGAGTACCTGCATTAAGTCATTCAGGAGAGCACTCTGGAGGCTAGGAGGTCTATTTCAAAGGGATTAGAGGGGGCATTCACTCAAACTCCAGTAAACTGTAAATGGGGAATTCCTAGGGCCTCTAATAAGTATAAGCCCTGGAGAAGAAGCAGGGTCCTGAGCACCACTGCAAGCTCAGATAAGACATACAGAACCCTGTACTTCCCATTTTCCTGGGGCTTATTTTCTTGATAGGAGGGCTAAGCTCAGAAGGAGATCACCAGTCAAAACAGAGCCATTATGCAAAGAGAGTGCTTTTTGCCTTGGTGTGTCTAAATTTTGTTTTGATTTTATTACGACCTGGAATTGAAGAAAATCTCTAATATCACTAGCTAGACACAAACTTATGGGACAGCCCAGGGATTAATGTTAGCACTTTAAAATATTAAAATGTACAGTGTGCAACAAAAGATTACAAGACAAACAAAGAAAAAGTAAATAATAACCTATCCAAAGGCACAATATAAAAATCCTGAAACCATCAACAAAGAGGACTTCCTGGACAAACTTTAAAATGATAATCCTCAATATGCTCAAGGAGATAAATGATGAAGAACTAAAGGATATGAGGAAAACAATAAGTGAATAATATGGGAATCTCTCCAGAGAAATACTGGAGTCGAAGAGCACAATAACTGACATGAAAAATTCCTTAGATAGTTTCAACAGTAGAC
The DNA here is from genome assembly GCA_004027955.1 of Chaetophractus vellerosus. Taxonomy (NCBI): domain Eukaryota; kingdom Metazoa; phylum Chordata; class Mammalia; order Cingulata; family Chlamyphoridae; genus Chaetophractus; species Chaetophractus vellerosus. Next base: position 9,846 of record PVKH010025107.1, on the reverse strand, counting down.
TGGAGGTGACAGAAGAAAGAATGAATGAATTTGAAGACAAGACAACTGGAATGATTCAGGCTGAGGAGCAGAAAGATAAAAGAATAAAAAAGAATAAACAGAATTTAAAGGCCTGTGAGACACCATCAAGTATACCAATATATGCATTATGAGGGTCCCAGGAGGAGAAGAAAGAAAGAAAAGGGCAGAAGGAATATTCAAAGAAATAATGGCAGGAAACTTCCCAAATTTAACAAAAGACATGAATATGCACATTCAAGAAACCCAACAAACTCCAAACAGGATAAACTCAAAGAAAGCCACACCCAGATACATGGTAATCAAATTATCCAAAACCAAGGACAAGGAGAAAGTTCTGAAAGCTGTTAAAAAAAAAAAAAAAAAAAAGCAAAGAGTTATGTACAAGTATGTACAAGGAAATCCCCATAAGATTAAGTAACTAGTTCTCATTAGAAAGAAGGCAGTGTTATGAAATATTTAAAGATTAAGACAATCCAAGATAAACAAACTGAATTTGTCACCACTAGACCTGGCTTACAAGAAATGCTAAAGGAAGTTTTTTCAGACTGAAAAGAAAGGACACTGGAAAGTAGATCAAGAGCATAAAGAAATAAAGACCTCGTCAAAGATAACCATATGGGTAAATATAAATGGTAGTACAATTGTATTGTAATGTTCATTATGTAACTCCACTTCTTCCTTCAACCAGCTGCTAAAATACAAATACATAAAAATTATGATAAGTGGATGGTTTTGGATAAAATATGTACAAAGATAAAATTTGTAATAAGTACAGAAAAAAGGTGGAGAGGACAGAGGGGTATAGGAATAGTTAGTATGTATATGCTATTGAAGATAAGTTGGTAACAAATAAATCATGATTGTTATAGATTTAGGGTGTTAAACTTTAATCCTATGGCACTAACAAAGAAAACACATGAAAAATATATTCAGAAAGAAATGAGAAGGAACTCAAAAAATGGTACAATACAAAAAGCCATATAAATATGAAAGTAGACATTAACGGAAGAATGGAGGGTCAAAAAAGATACAGGAGTTACAAACACAAAATAGCAAAATGGCAAAAGAAAGTCTTATATTATCAGTTGTTACTTTCAGTGTAAATGGATTAAACTCACCAGTCAAAAAGCAGAGATTGGCATAATGGATAAAAAAAAGCATGATCAACTATATGTTGCTTGCAAGAGATTCACCATAAAGTCAAAGATAAAAGTAGATTGAGGGAGAAAGGACGGGGGAAAAAAAGTACCATGCAAATAGTAATCAAAGGAGAGCTAGGGTGGCTCTAATAATATCCAATAAAATAGACTTTAAGTCAAAAATTGTTACAAGGGACAGGGAAGGGGTCAATTCATCAAGAAGACATAACAATTACAAATATATATATACCTACCAGCAGAGTCTGTATGAAGCAAGTATTGACAGATTTAAAGGGAGAAGTAGACAGTTCTACATTAATAGTAGGAGATTTCAATATACCTAATTTAATATCGATAGAACATCTAGACAGAAAATCAATAAGGAAATAGAAGACTGGAATGATACTCTAAACCAACTAGACCTAATTGATAAATACAGAACATTTCACTAAACAGCAGAAGAATACACATTCTTCTTAAGTGTACCTGGATCATTCTCAAGGATAGGCCATATATTATGTCTCAAAAAATTCAAAATCAATGAAATGGTACTATATATCTTCTCCAACCAAAATGGGAAGAAGCAAGAAATCATTAACAGGGAAAATTAGAAAATAAACAAATATGTGGAAATTAAACAATGTACTTTTAAACAGATTATTAGTCAAAGAAGAACTCATAAGGGAAATTAGGAATTACCTTAACATGAATGGAAATGAAAACACAACAAAGCAAAACTTATGGAACAGAGCAAAGGCAGGGCTGAGAGAGAAATTTACAGCTCTAAATGTTTACATTAAAAAAGAAGAAAGATCTCAACTCAGAGACCTAAGCTCAAAATTAAAGGATCTAGAAAAGGAGAAACAAACAAAACCCAAAGTGAGAAGAAGGAAGGAAATAACAAAGATTAGAGTGGAGATAAATGAGAAAGAGAAAGAGGAAAAAAATAGAGACAATCAACAAAACCAAAAGTTGGTTCTTTGGAAAGGTAAATAAAATTGACAAACTTTTAGCTAGACTGCGGAAGGAAAAGAGAGAGCAGACACAAATAACTAAAATCAGAAATGAAAAAGGGGGCATTATTTCTAACCCTACAGAATAAAACCCTACACAATAATATCATAGGATACTATGAATAACTGTATGCCAACAAATTGGAGGGCCTAGGTGAAATGGAGAAGTTCCTAGAAACACACAAACTTCCTACACTGACTCAAGAAAAATAGAAGATCCCAACAAACCAGTTATTAATAAATAAATTGAATCAGTAAGCAAAGACCTCCCAAAAAAGAAAAGCCCAGAACCAGATAGTTTCACAGGTGAATTTTACCAAACATTCCAAGAAAAACAAACACCTCTCTGGTTCAAAATCTCCGAAGAAAAATGGAAAAGGAGGGACTACTTCCTAATTCATTCTATAAGGCCAACATCATCGTCATACCAAAACCAGATAAAAATAACACAAGAAAAGAAAACTATAGACAAATAACCCTTATGAATATAGATGCAAAAACCCTAAACAAAATATTAGCATATTGAATCCAACAGCACATCAAAAGAATGAGCCATCATGATCAAGTGGGATTCATCCCATGTATGCAAGGTTGGTTCAACATAAGAAAGTCAAATAGAATATGTCACATAAAAAGAACAAAAGAGAAAACCACATGAACATCTCAATTGATGCAGAAAAGCCATCTGACAAAATCCAGCACTACTTCTAGATAAAAACACGTAGAAAACTAAGAGTAGAAAGAAACATCCTTAACATGAAGTAAAAGGGCATATGTAAAAAACACACAGCTAACATCATACTCAATGTTGAAAAACTGAAAGCTTTCCCTCTAAAATCAGGAACAAGACAAGGATGCCCACTGTCACAACTGTTATTCAACATTGACTGGAAGTTCTAGCCAGAGAAATTAGGCAAGAAAAAGAAATAAAAGACATTCAAATTGGAAAGGAAGAAGTAAAACTTTCCTATTGGCAGGTGACATGACCCTATACTTAGAAACCCCCAAAAATCTACAATGAAACTACTAGAGCTAATAACCAATTCAGCAAAGTGGCAAGATAAAAGATCAACATGCAAAAATCAGTAGTGCTTCTATACACTAGACATGAACAATCTGATGAGGAAATCAGGAAACAAATTCCATTTACAATAGCAGCTAAAAGAATCAAATATCTGGGAATAAATTTAACCAAGATGTAAAGGATCTATACTAAGAAAGCCACAATATATTTCTAAAAGAAACTTAAAATGACCTACACAAATGGAAAGACATTCTGTGTTCATAGATTGGAAGACTAAATATCGTTAAGATGACTATTCTACCCAAATTGATTTATTTACAGTTTCAATGCAATCCTGTAAAAAAAATTCTAGCAGTGTATTTTGCAGAAATGGAAAAGTCAATTACCAAATTTATTTGGAAGGGAAAGGGACCCTGAAGAGCCAAAATTATCTTTAAAAAGAAGAATAAAGTCGGTGGACTCACACTTCCTGACTTTAAAGACAATTACAAAGTTACAGTAGTCAAAACAGCATGGTACTGGCATAAAGACAGACACACTGATCAATGGAATAGAATTCAGAGTTCAGAAATAGACCCTCATCTCTACAGTTGTTTGTTGTTTTTAACAAGACATCAAGCCTACTGGGACAGAACAGTCTCTTCAACAAATAGTGGAGGGAGAACTGGATATCCATACCCAAAAGAAAGAAAGAAAGAAGACCCCTATCTCACACTTTATATAAAAATTATCTCAAAATGGATCAAAGTCCTAAATATAAAAGCAAGAACCATAAAACTCCTAAAAGAAAATGCAGGAAAGCATCTTCAAGATCTTGTGGTAGGAGGTGGCTTCTTACACCTTACACCCAAAGCACAAACAATGAAAGAAAAAAAAATAGATAAAAGGAACCTTCTCAAAATTAAATGCTTTTGTGCTTCAAAGAACTTTGTCAAGTAAGGTGAAAAGGCAGCCTACTCAATGTGAGAAAATATTTGGAAACCACATATCGGATAAAGTTTTCATATCTATGATATATAAAGAGATCCTACAACTCAATGATAAAAAGGCTAACAATCCAATTTTAAAAAGGGCAAAAGACTTGAATAGACATTTTGCCAAAGAGGAAATACAAATGGCAAAAAAATGAAAAGATGTTGGACAAATATTTTATGATCTCACTAATATGAAGTAAATATAATGAGCAAAGTCATGGATTTAATAAGTAGAAGACTGGTCACCAGAATACAGAATGAGGATGAAGAATGGGGAGCAGAGGCATAATTTATGCATAATTGGTAATAAGGTTGATTGTAAATGCTTGGAATTTGATAGAGGTGATGATAGCACATTATGTAATTAGCAGCTCCAATTTGGGGGTATACCTATGGGAAAGTTTAGGGTTGTGTATGTCACTAGAAGAAAAGTTAAACGATGAAACATGGGATTATATAGCCTAGTGAACTCTGTTGCAGACTATGAGTGCAGTTAACAGTACAAATATAAGAAAGTTCTTCCATGAATAAGAACAAATGTACATTAATAATAGAGTGGTATCTGAGCTAAAATGCACCTAAAGCAAACTATGTAGACCAGAGTAGAATTACAGTTGTGTTACTGTAGACTTGTTGTGATCCTAGCAATGGAAGAACTTTTATCATGGATGTGGAGGCAATGGCTACTAGGGATTCTGAGGGGAGGGAGAGGGAAAAATAGGTGTAATTTGGGGGCATTTTGGGGACTTGGAAATTATCCTGAATGACATTTCAATGACAGATACAGGCCATTGTATATCACGTAATAACTTGCAAAAATGTGCAGGAGAGAGTGTAAACTAATGTAAACTATAATCACCGCTTAGTGGCAATGCCCCAAGATGAGTTCATTAATTGTGACAAATGTACCACACTAATGAAGGATGTTGCTGATGTGGGAAAATGTGGGGGGGCTAGGGAGCGGGGCATATGGGAATCCCCTATATTTTTTGTGTAACATTTATGTAATTTAAGTTTCTTTTAAAAAATAAAGTATATAAAAAAATTAAAAATAAAAAATAAAGCAAACTGAACCGTAATGAAGTCATATATAAGAATATTTTCTCAATTGTAAAAAAAATAATAATTATCTTAAGTTACAGAAACCAGACACAAAGTACTATATATTGTTTGACTCCTTTTGTATAAATTGTAAGTATAAATAAAGTTAAGAGATGGACTTAGATTAGTGGGTATGTATGACAGGAGAAGGATAGAGGGATTGAGAGGTGACTACTAAGGCATGAGAGGTGTTTTCTTTTTGGTGTAATGGAAATGCCCTAAAATTGATTGTAGTGATTCAATCACAAATATGTGATTATAACAAAAGCCACTGTAGCCAAGTTGACACATTAGCCTATCCATCACAGATTGTATGGTAGGTGAATATATCTCAATAAAATTGCTTTTAAAAAAAGAAAGAAGGAAAGTCCTGAAAAATCCACAGTAGCAGTATTGGAAATAATAAATGAGTTCAACAAAATGGTGGGGCACAAAATCAACACCTAAAAATCAGTAGTGTTTCTAGTAATGAACAATCTGAAAAAGAAACCAAGAAAAATATATTTACAACAGCAACTAAAAGAATCAAATATCTAGGAATAGTTCTAACCAAGGATATAAAGGACTTGTACACAGAACACTACAAGAATTGCTAAAAGAAATGAAAGAAGACCTAAATGAATGGAAAGACATTCCATGTTGATGAACTGGAAGACTAAATACTGTTAAGATGTCTATCCTACTGAAAGCGATTTACAAATTCAATACAATCCCATTCAAAATCTCAGCAACCTTCTTTGCAGAAATGGAGAAGCTAATCCTCAAATTTATATAGAAGAGTAAGGGAGCCCGAATAGCTAAAGGCATCTTGAAAAAGAAGAATGAAGTTAGAGGACTTACAGACCTTAAAACTAATTACACAGGAATTTTCACAGGAATCAAAATAGCATGGTACTGCCACGAGGATAGACATTTAGACCAACAGAATCAAATTAAGAGTTCAGAAATCAATTCTCACATTTGTGGCCAACTGATTTTTGACAAGGGTGCCAAGTCCACTCAATTGGGAAAGAAAATAGTCTTCAGCAAATGGTGTAAGGTATTAATAACAGGGTGATATGGTAATTCTTTATTTTATGCATGATTTTTCTGTAAACCTACTACTTGTTGAATTAAAAAAAGATATATCACGCAAACATTAATCAGATAACAGAAGTAGCAATACTAATACCGGATACAGTAAACTTCAAAAACAGGAAAATCTCCAAACACTTGGAAACTAAGTCACACTCTAAATAATCCCTGGATCAAGGAGGAACTCTCAAGGAAAATTTTAAACATATACATTCAACTGAATGAAAATGAAAATAAAACATAAAATTCATAGGACTCTGATAAATCAGTGCTAAAAGGGAAATTTATAGCACTAAAAGTACCTAGTAGAGAAGAAGTCTCAAATCAATAATCAAAGCTCCTACCTGGAGTACCCAGATAAAGATTAAAATAAACAAAAGGAAAGCAGAAGGAAGAGAATAATAAAGATGAGAACAGAAATCAATTACATTGAAAGAAGAAAAACAACAGAAAAAAATCAATGCAACAAAGATCTGGTTTTTTAAAAATATTTTTAAAATTACAAAGGATAAAAGACAGAAGATAAAATTACTAATATCAGGAATAAAACAGGGGTATCACATGTAGACCTTGCAGACATCAAAAGGATAATAAGGAAATGCTATGAAAAGCTTTATATGCACAAATTTGACAAGTTAGATGAAATGGACCAATTCCTCAAAAAAATATAGAATGTCTCAAATCACCCAATATAAAGTAGACAATTTGAATAGCCCTATAATTATTAAGTAAGTTGCATTTGAAATTTTTAAATTCTCAAAAAAGAGATCTCCAGACCAAGATGGTTTCACTGGAGAATTCTATCACACATTTTAAAAAAGCATTAACATTGATTCTATACAATCCCTTCCAGAATAGACAAGAGGAGGGAACGCATCCCAATTCATTTTGTGAAGCTAGTATTATCCTTATCCCCAAACCAGAAAAAGTTAATAAAAGCAAAAAGAAAACTATAGATCAAAAGCTTTCATAAATAAAGATGCTGAAATTCTTAGCATTGCCAAATTGAATGTAGCAATATATAAAAAATTATACACCATGTCCAAGTGAAATTTATTCCAGGGATGAAAGACTGGTTTGAACTTCAAAAATCAGTCAATGTAATCTACCATATTAACAGGCTAAAGACAAAATCAAATTATATCACTTGATTTATAAAAAGTACTTTACAAAATTCTACATCCATTCAAGATAAAAAAAACACTGAGAAAAATAGGAATAGAGGGGAACTTCCTTACCTTTATTGATAAAGAGCATCTACAAAAAATCTATTACCAGCATGTTAATTAATGGTAAAAGCCTGAATGATTTCCCTCCTAAGATTGGGAACAAGGCAAAGGTGTCTGCTTTCACTTTTGTTCATCATAGTACTGGAAGTTATAACCAGTTTAATAAGGCAAGAAAATGGCGGAAAAAGGCATACATATTGGAAAGGAGGAAATAAAACTGTTAATTTTTTGCAGATGACATGATTACATACATAGAAAATCCCAAGGAGTTCAAGAAGTTCACAAGATACAAAATAACACACAAAATTCAACTATATTTCTATATAATAAATAGCAATATACATATGAACACTAAAATTATAATGGAATATCATTTATAACTGCTCAAAAAATAAAATATTTAGGTATAAATCTAATAAAACATGTACAGGACTGTACACTGAAAACTATAATACTCTTATGAAATAAATAAAAAAAGACGTGAATAAATGAAGAAATATACCCTGTTAATGAATAGGAAGACTTAACAAAGTAAAGATGACAATTCTCCCCAAATTGATATAATGCTTTAAAGCACTTCTTATTAAAATCAGAGGGAGAATTTTTGCAGATAAAGACAACATATTTCTAAAATTTATGTGGAGAGGTAAAGCTAAAACAATTTTGAAAAAGAAAAAAAAGAGGAAAGAATCAGGCTAAGCAATTTCTTGATTTATTATATAGTTGCAGTAATCAAGACTGTGTGTATTATCAGAGGAACAGACATGTAGACAAATGGGACAGAATACAGAACCCAAAAACCGACCCAACTGATTTTTGACAAATATACAAAAGCAATTCAATGGAGGGAAGACAGCCTTTCTAACAAATCATGCTGGAGCAGCTGGACGTCTATAGACAAAAGGCGAACCTCAAAAAGTAAATCTCACACCTTATGCAAAAATAACTCAAAATGGATCATGAACTTAAACGTAAAATGTAAAAACTATAAGACTTTTAGAAGAAACACAGGATAAAATCTTCAGGATTTGGGCCAGGCAAAGAATTCTTAAACTTGGCATTAAGAAGCATGATCCTTAAAAGGCAAAATTGATAAATCAACAAAATTTAAATTTTTTGCTCTGTGAACAACCCAGTGAAGAGGATAAAAGGAAAAACCTGAAGACTGGGGGAAATGTTTGCAAAACTGCATATTGAACAAGAGACTAGTACCTAGATTATTTTAAGTACTCTCAAAGCTTAACAATGAAAAAAACAAACAACCCAATTAGAAAATGAGCATAAGACATGAAGAGACATTTCACCAGAGAGGGTATAAAGATGGTAAATGATAAAATGAAAAGATGTTCAACATCATTAGCTATTAGGCAAATGCAAATTAAAACCACAATGAAATATCACTGTACACCTATCAGGATGGGTAAAATAGAAGAGTAACAATATCAAATTCTGCTGAGATTGCAGAATGTTTTAGTTTAATTGGGTGCTTAAAGCAGATACCATGAAATGGGATGACTTAAAACAATTGGAATTTATTAGCTGACAGTTTGAGGCCAAGAAAATATCCAAATCAAGACAACATCAAGGTGATGCTTTCTTCATGAAGAAGACCAGCTGCCGGCAATGCTTGGCTCCTCTGGCACATGACGAGGCACATGACAGCATCTGCTGGTCTCTCCCTTCCCTTCCGGGTTTCAATGCTTTTAGCTGCTTGCTTCTGTGGCTTTCTCTCTCTCTGTGTTTTCATTCTGTTTATAAAGGACTCCGGTAGGAGGATTAAGACCTAACCTGCATGAGGTGGGACACACCTTAACTGAAGTAGCCTCATCAAAAGGTCCTACTTACAATGTTTTCTGGGGTACATAAAGCTTCAAACCACCTCTCAGAGAAACTTAATCACTCATAAGTTGTTGGTGGGAAGTAAAATGGTCAGCCACTCTGGAAAACAATTTAGCAGTTTCTTTAAAAAAAAAACATACAAATATAATATGACCCACCAGTTGCACACCTAGACATTTATCTCAGAGAAATGAAAACATATTCATACAAAAACCTGTACATAGATATATATAACAGCTTTATTTGCAATAGCCAAAAACTGAAAACAACCCAGATATCTTTCAATGTATGAATAAACAGACTGTGGTAAATCCATACCACGGAATACTACTCAGAAATAAAAAGAAATGAACTACTAATACATGCAACAATCTGAATGAATCTCCAAAGAATTATGCTGACTGAAAAAAAAACAATCCCAAAAGGTTACAC
>PVKH010025106.1:0-13461 GCA_004027955.1 Chaetophractus vellerosus | reverse complement strand
TCCTTTTTGTTATTTATAGTTTAAGAGAAAATGTAAAGTAATTAATTTGATACAAGGAAGAGAAAGTCTGAATTTTAATGTTTCTGTTTTCTCAAGAAAATGATAGACATTAAAACAATCATTGAATCATGATTTCCAGAAGTCTTGAATGGATGTTTTTATAAATTGATTTATTTAATATTGAAAAACTAAAAAAATTATTAGCTACATAGTCTAGTCCACTGAAAACCTCTGCATTCATTTTTGGAAACTAGCTAATTTTAATTGACTATATGTTAGATAAAATTCTTTTCAATGGTCCCATTATGATTACCTTCTCTAATCTGTATCTAGACCCCCACCCAAATATATCCTATGAGGATGGGATGCAGCCAACTTTGAGAAAATCATCATCACCTCAGATAATCAGTTTCATATTTTAATTGGGTTGTAGAAATTTTATCTGAATAAAACAGGTAATTATTACTTCATAATTTGAGACATTTTTCAAATTGCATTTTATTTAAAATAGTGTCCGATAATGTTAGGAGTTGTCACACACACACATATGCACACCCACTATTTCTGTGGGATAAATTGGCTAAAAAGTTCTTAACAGCAGGACTATCAAGAGTTCTAAATAAATGAATGTAATTATTGTTCCAGCCTTCATTGACCAAAAATTATTTTTTCAGGAACATTTAAGTTTATTAAAACTTTTATTTGTGAAAAACTAATTTAAAACTGTTTTCTCTTATGAATACTTAAAATAATAATACTGAATATACCTAATTGACTTTCTGCAAAATAATATTTAAAATAGTGCATATAATTTATTATTACTCCTCTGGCTCTTTACTCTTCAAGATAAATTAGTTGTTTTGGTCATTTAATGTCATGTTTTGGCTCAATTGTTATTGGGGTTGCTGCATCCTGGAAAAAAATAGACAGAAAAATCAAAGTGTAACAATTGGTTTATATTATTCTTACATTTAATTGCCATCAGAATTTTCTTTGAGAAATGTGCTGCTGGCACTGCTGATAATGAGATATGGAGGTGTGTGAAGACTAGAGGCAAGAAGGCACTTTTGAAGGTTATTTTAATAATCATGTACATTATCATGCCTTCTGCTAATGATGCCGGCTTTCTTTTCCTTTTCCCTTTGTGCACTGAGACTGGTTTTGTTTTAATTTATTTTTGCTTTGATTTACTTAGTAATTTTTACTTTTTCCCCCTTTTCTTTATTAGAGAAATTGTGGGTTTACAGAGCAATCATAGATAAAATATAGTATTCCCGTACACCATCCCACCACCACCTTGCATTGGTGTTGAACATTTGTTACAATTGATAACAGCACATTTTTATAATTACACTATTATTAAATTTGCCTTTTAAGGCATAGTGGTTATATGATGTGACCTTCGTTATTTCTGATACCTATTCATCAGAAGGCAATGTTTAAATTCATGGAAAATTTTTAGTAATGATCTTTCGGTATTTGAAAAGAAGAATATGCATTATTTCTTTGTTGTGAATAAAGTTCTAATATATAGAGATAAATCAGTTTGTAAATGTGTTCAAAAGTCATCTCAATTACAGTTTTTCTACTATAGACTTATTGTTGTTCTAGCAATGGAAGAACTTTAATCATTGGTCTGGAGGCGGTGGCCATTGGAGGGTCTGAGGGGAGGGAGAGGGAAAATTAGGTGTAATATGCGGGCATTTTTGGACTTGGGAATCATCCTGCAAGACATTACAAAGACAAATAACAGGCCATTGTATGTCTTGTCATAATATGGGGGTACTTAGGGACTTGGAATTGCCCTGAATGACACTGAATGACATTGCAACAACAGACACAGGGCATTATATATCCTGCCATAACCAACAGAATTGAGTGGGGAAGAGTGTAAACTACAATATAAACTACAATTCACGCTTAGTGGCAATGTTCCAAAATGTGTTCAATTGTAACCAATGTACCACACTAATGAAGGATGCTGTTAATGTGGGAAAGTGTGGGAGGGGTAGGGAGCTGGACATATGGGACTCCCCTATAATTTTTATGTAGCATTTATGTAATCTATCTTTAAAAAATAAAGACGTCTATATATATTAAAAATAATATTAAAAATAAGTCATCTCCCATGGGATATAAGCCCCCTCTCAATTAAAGGTGGAGTGGACATCACCCTCCCAGAATCCACAGGATTGGGGAAAGAACTATGGACTAGAGTGGATTTACTGGTATTCTACTATAGACATATTGTGATTCCAGCAATGGAAGAAATTACAACATTGATGTGGAGCCAGTGATCACTGGACACTCAGGTGCAGAGAGGGGGAAAAACAATTGAAATAAGGGGCCTTATATCCCATGGCTGTGGCAGTAATATCTAAAGCTTACCTTCCCACACTCAACTTCAAAATATCAGATTCTAGAAACTAGCTTCCTCTTTATTCTTATTATGGGACTAAAACCTAGAATTGCATGTGAATGGCACTATTAAAGTTTTATTGTGCTTAATTTCTGCATACCCCATAGTATCACACACTTACTTTTCTTTCTGCCTTTAACCATGTAAATCCTTTCTTGAGCAAAAGTATTTCCATCAACATTAGTCTTCATTTACTTAGCATATTGTTTGTTCATGCCTTGAAGATATACTATTAAAATATTATACCTAAATAAAACCTTGCAACTTTTATGTTTTTTTCAGCATTTAGGCCTTAAGACTGGAGAGTATTTATCAATATGCCAGTGTAATATTAATACTTCACTCACTTGTAACCTTATCAAAATTGATAAATGTTTTTCTTTCTTAAAATTTTTTTACCCTAAACCCTTATGCTCAGCATTGGCAAGGAAAAATGCACAAGAATTACAATGCCATATTCATTCAAATCATCTCCAAACTTAATTCTTTCCAGCACAACACGATATCCTGCAGGCATTAGAGTCTCAGTGGAGCAAAGAACTGCATTCATCAGTGGCATATGAGAAATGAAAATTTTAATCAATAAATTGCACTTTATTCCAGACACTCTCTTTGCAGTTTTATAACAGTTAGATGACAATTTACAGTTTGGCATAACCAGCATTAAGATAAAGCAGCAGATTATGACACTAATGGTTATGTAGGGAAGGCAGAAGGAATTTACCACTTGTAATAGGAACAGAAATCAAAATACGTAATGAATTTCAGTTCAGAATTCATCATCTCTTGTTTTCCTCTTCCAGAATCTGAACTGCTCTTCCACTTAGGAAAATCAAATTTTAACTTTTTCTCATATAATTAAAATGTTAAAATAAACATATTTGAAATTGTAAAATGTGGAACAATACCAAAGCAGTGAAAATCATAACTGTTTACTACAGACTTTGCTTTGACACCCTCTCAGCATAAATTAACTTGCCTGCTTTCAGGAAAAGTTTGAAAGGATTAGTTTATAATATATTCATAATACATTATGTATAGCAGCTACAATGAGATTCGTTGAGATTTCAGCTCCTTTTGCTTCAATATTATCAAATGATATTGAACAGATGCTAATATTCTTAAGGTTAAATTTACATCAGCCAATTTTGATTTCTCAACATTTAATTTTAATGTTTTGAATAAGGAATCTGGCATGATAAATCATTTCCTTTTTCTTGATTTAAAGCATAAAGATTCAATACTTTGTAGACTTTTTAAAGGGAGAATCAAAGCAGAGTGGTGTTTTTAAAATGTCTAGTATGCTAAGTAATATTTTACATTTTGATCAATAATTTGAACAGTGGTGTGGAAATCATGCTCAGGATAATAGATGGACACAAAATTTTCCTTAAAAAATGGAACTAGCTTTGATATTAGTTCCAATTACATATTTATTTATATGAGACATTCTGAAGAGGAGAAAGTAGAAAAGGGGCATTTAATGAATAGGTGCTCAGCACTGTTAAGGTATTTACAAAAGTGATAATATTTAATCCTTATTACATACTTGTAAAAAAATATTTCTTCCCAAAACTAAGTAGGAGAAACCTGAGGTGCATAAAGGAAAAAAAGAACTGATTCAAGCCCAGAAGGGCCTCATTCCAAAACCTATATTCTTCCCACTTCCATTGTTCATCAACACCACATTTATCTTTACACACATACTGCAATTCAAATTTATTGCCTCAACAATACAGCATAAATGTTAAGAAGGACTTAATCAATACTTTTGAGGCAAGTTTTAAGCACATGAAAGTTTTAGCAACGCAAAATTAATGCATATCTTTGGAACAATCATTTGCCACTATAAATGTATTCTTCTCTGGCTACAAAATGGAAAAAATAGCGATAATCATAAGTACTCTCCTTTTAATTTGGTTATCGTACCAAAAGGTGATATATGCAGAGAAAAAGAAAGCCACTACTTCAGGGCCACAATTAATAAGTTAGTTATTATTAACTAGCTATATTTGGAATGATATATGTGATAATATGTGTATGAATGTATTTTTGTGTGTCTCTTTCCTTCTGTCACTATTTTTTCTTCCTCATATACTTGTTAACTCAAGGAGGGAATACAACAAAGAATTAGAGTATTTTTCATCTTTTAAGGGTGAAAACTCTATATGATACAAATAACTGGGAAGGACTCTGATACAGGCAACAGATCTGGGAATCCCAGAAGCAAAATCTCATGACAGGAATTTGGAAAAGACACTTTTTTTTTTACCATTATGGTTGAAAATTCATATTATCAGTAAAAATCCATATATGAAAAACATATGAGTTATATCCAAGAAGAAAGCCCCAAGACATTCTCACTAAGCTTTCCAAATTTCAACATTGCTTTGGGTGTAATAGAGGGATTTCTGTGGACCCAATTGTAGCATTAAAAGGTCTTAACCCCATTAAGTTCCATAAACCACAGAGTGATTCAAGGGGGAGAATATTGTGTAACTGTAGAAAGTAACTGAAGTATGAGGCTAACAAAAAAAAAGGCAATAGTGGATTGTGGCTGTCCTAGCAGACATTGTCCAAAACAGTGATTGAGAAGTTGATGCCCCTTCTCCATCTATACACAATCCTGGTGAAAAAGTAAAACTTAACTGGCTGAAATTCAGTTTCTAGTGCCCAAAAGAATAGGACACACATAGTAAGTTGAGTTTTAGAACAATAAAGAAAGTTAAATTTCTTGAACAGATGAGTTTGTGTTTTGAGGATTCTGTGTATTTGTGTGTTGGTGTGAGAGATAGGATGAGAGAGAGTGAGCTTGTGTGTATAGCTCTTTATTTTACAAATTAATATACTACTGTATAATACTCTGATTTGCTTCCTTTTCAGATATATTTTAATGTTTTATATTTGTAGCTCTAAAATTTTATAGTTGACATTTTATGTCTTTTAGAGTATCATCTGCTATTGTTATATTCTTTCCCTCCATACTCTTATCTTAGGATGTCTGTTTATCTGTTTATCACCTTTACTTGGATTTAAATAATAAACAATAAAATGTTTCAGTTTTAGTTGCATAATTCAATAGGTTTTGAAAAAAATGTATAGTCATGCAACCAACATTACACTTATGATACAGAGCATTCCCATCAAGCTATAATATCCCCTCCTACTCCTTTTATGGTCATGAATCTCCTTCCAAATCTGGCCCCTGGCATCTTATTTCTCACCACAGCATTATGCCCTTTCTAGACTGTAATAAAAATCAAATAAAATAGCATATCGTTTTTTGTATCTGAGTTCTTTCTCGTGTTCTAATGTGTTTGAGATCAATCTGTGTTGCCTCATGTACCCTTAATTATTCATTTTGATTTCTGAGTATGCCATTCGATGTTGATACACCAAGCTGTTAAACTTTTCATGAGGTGATGGACATTCAGGTTGTTCCAGATTTTGGATATTATGAATAAAGTTTCTATGGACCCTAGAGTACACATATTTTTTGTATATGAGTTTTAATTTATTTTTGTTGAACTCCTAGGGCTTGGATTTCCAGTAAGTATTTGTTGAACTTCATAAAACATGGCTGAACTTTGTTCCATAGGAGCCATTTATTTTGCCTTCCCACCAGGAATATACGAGAGTGCCTATTGATCTATATCATTCCTAATTATTGATGGTATCACACTGTCTATTTTTGGAAAGTCCATTGTGTGTGTAGTATTCCCTCATTGTGGTTTTACTTGCCATTTCCCTGATGGCTAAAGATGTTGAACATATTATTATGTGTGTATTGGATAGTCACAATGCCTTTTATGTTCAAGTCTCAGTGTGAATTTTTAATCCATTTCTAATTGGGTTGTTTCTCTTAATATTATTGTGCTATGAGCATTCTTTATAAAGTTCTTTATCATATATATTTTCATATATTTTCTCCATTTTATGGTCTGCCTTTTTTATTTTCTTAATTGTGTCTTATGAAGAGTACACATTTTTTTACCAAGTTACTTTGTCATCCTTTTCCCTATGTTTGTGTATTTGTATTCTATTTCAGAAATGTTACCTAAACCAAGGTAATAAAGCTATTCTACATTATCTTGTAGAATTTTCACAATTTTGATCCTCTGTTTAGTTCTATGAAACTTTTTGGATTAATTTTTGGATATAGTACTGTGAAGTAATGCATGAGGCTGTCTTTTTTCAATGTATGGTTATCCATTTGTATGAGCAATATTTGTTAAAATGACTATCCTTCCCCCTTGAATTACCTTAGCCAAATTATTATTTTGGTCTTTTTGACTATGCTTAATCCAATACCACACAGTCTCAATGAACGTAGCTTTAGACAATACCTTATAATAGGTTAGTTTGTATCCTAACATTGTTTTGAGTTTCTAGCTTTTTGAGTTTCCATATACATTTTATAATTAATTAAAAAATTAAATTATAAAGTTCTATAATAAATTGTAATGGATAATCTATAGATCAATTTGATGAGAATTAACATAATGCTTTATTTCAGGTTTATAAACATGAAATATTTCTTTATTCCTTCACTTTTCTTTGATATCTTAAGCAAAGTTTTGCAGTTATCATTGTAAAGGACTTACACATATTCTGTTAAATTTATACCTAAATATTTGCTATTTCTGATGCTCCTATAAAAGATATTTTAAAATTTTATTCCAATTATTCATGTGCATATATAGAAATTCAATTTAATTTTTTATCCTGCAACCTTGCTAAACACACATTATTTTCACTAACTGTTTTTGTAGATTTCTTAGCATTTTCTATATAGATGATCATGTCAGCTGTAATTAAATACAGATTTAAATTTTAAATTTGTAAATCTCTGTGCCTTTTATTTTATATTTCTTGCTTTATTGCATTGGTTGATACCTCCATTACAAAGTTGAATAAATGGGTGTTAAATTTTGTCAATTTTTTGTCATCATTTTAGATGATGATTTTTTTTTTCATTTTTTCTTTTTATATGGTCTATTCTATTGTTTGATCTTCAAAAGTTAAACCAATTTGGCATTCCCGGGATAAAAAGCAATTTTTTATGATGCATTATCTTAACTATTATTTTCAATTTGTTAACTTATTTTAAGGATATATGTAATTTTGTTCACAAGGAATATTTGGGTGAAGTTGCCTACCTCCCCCTCCCCATGACATCTTTCTTTATGCAATATCTTCCTTTATCAGGGAAATCCTTTATAAAAAGGTTTGGAAAATAGGTCCAAATAGGTTCATCTATTTTCTGGGAAATATTGTGGAGAACTGGTGTTATTTCTTCCTTAATTATTTGCTAAAAATCCACTGTTGAAATTATGCATTCCTGATGTTTTATTTTACTTTTAATGTTTTTAAATTTTTAGTTTTTTTTAAAAAAAGATATTTAGTTGACATTTTATTTATTAGAAAGTTTTTAAATGAAAATTCAATTTCCTTAACTAATATAGGTATATGCAGGCTATTTTTTTCCTGGTTAAATTTAGGTAGATTCATTAAAAAATATCTTATATTGCTATTTTATAAGTATGGAGCTGGTGGGTATTTAAAGTGTTATGTTCATTCATTATTTTTCCTTAGATGAATGGACTTTGCCATTCATCAGTAATCAGGTTTCTTAGAGGTACAGACATATATTGTTCTGAAATAGAGCTATCTCTTCTGGAGTAGGCTCAGCCTTGAGTTCAGTGTCCTTTTAATTAAATTGGATCATAAATGTACATTCTATTTTTCTTCTTGAATCAAAATTTCCAGTTAATCTTCTATATTACTGAATCCTTTATCATGTACTTTTCCCAACTTTATTTTCATTATATTTTTCCTTCTGGTAACTATCTTATATACTAAAACATATTTGCATATTTTATAATATCCATTTGACAGATACATGTGGCCATATTCTCTTTCTCTATTTAATATGTCATATAATGATTCTTATTTCAATTCAGCACTATTGCCTAGGATATTTTCCATGCACTTTGGAATAGATATATAGGTATATGTTATATGATTGTATATATAATCAAATCTACTTTAGATTCCTCTAGTACAAATTAGTAATTCTTCAAATTACTTCACGTCCTCCAATTTTTGTGAGATCGTAAATCTAACCAGTGGTTGATAGTTCCTATATTTTAAGCAATAGTTTATTGCATGATATTTTATCTGTGACGTAATTTATGTAGCCAGACATTTATTTTCTAAATCTATTTCTGTTCTAATCAACAAGTTTAAACAATGATGAAAACAGCATATGCTCAATTTTTTTCCTAAAAAATAAAAGTCACTTTAGCTATAATTCAATTTCATGCATCTTTCAGCATCAATCTTCACCCTCATGTCAGTTTAAGTGGATGGCATTCAGAGGGATTAAGTTTTGCCAAATTATCAGCCATGTTTCTGCTATACACACTTATAATCTAGGACCACTTACTGTTATGTCAAATCTTTTCAAGGTAATTTAACGCTTCTCAGCAGTAAGTCAATCTATATTTATGCCTTTTTTGTTAATGTTAACTCCTTACATTTGTTCATATCTGTGAGTATTCCATTTGACATTGATTATAACACATTTTTCTTCAGTTTTTGTGTGAATGTGGTGCAATATATTGGTTGATACTTGAATATAAAATTTTGAATTACTGGCATACACCCAAATTAGAATGATGTATTTAATCTTTTCATATATCACTGGCTCCAATTTGATTTTGGTTGTTTGTTTTTTCAGGATATTTGCATTTATATCTGTAGATTGCTGCATTTATGCTCTTCTACTTATAACAACGTTATCAAATTTTATTATCAATGTTAAGCTGGCTTAAAAAAATGGAGTAGGTAGTGTTGTTTCTACTTTTATTCCCTGGGTGAGTTTGATTGGTGTTACTTTTTAATTCAGAAGTCTAGAAAAATGCACCAATGAAGATATTTGTCTTGAGGCTTCTGGGAAGGTTATAAATTATAGGTGAAATGATGTGAATAGCTTAGTTGGGTCATCTTAAAGACTTAGGATCTCATAAGGCTGAAATGAAGAAGTTGACTGGCTGAGTTCTTATCTGAATATATATATTCAATTCCTTCTTGTGTCAATTTTAGAAAAGTAGGGTGTGTGTGTGTGTGTGTGTGTGTGTGTTATTTAGTAATTTTCCATTTCCTGTCCATTTTCAAAATTTTTGATATGAAGTTGTTCAAAGCATCCATTCATGATATATTTAATGTTTGCATGATCTACATAATTATTTGCTTTCACTTCCCCCTCCTTAGGTAATTTAAATCATATCTTTTTACTTGATTAGTTTTCTTTTAAGATTAATAATTAGTCTTTTTAAGGAAATTGTTTTGGTTTGTTAATCCTCCTTATTTTTAGCTTATTTATTTTATGTTAACTTGTACTCCTATTTTTATCATTTCTTTATTTCTTCCCCCTCCCCATTGTTTTGTGCTCACTGTCTGCTGGTCTTCATTTATTTTTTTAGGAGGCACCAGGAACCGAGCCCGGAACCTTCCATGTGGGTAGGAGGCACCAAATCACTTGAGCCACCTCTGCTTCCCACTTGTTGTGTCTCTCATTGTGTTGCCTTGTTGCATGTCATCTTGTTGTATTATCAGCTTGCTGTGCCACCCCCTTGCATCAGCCATCTTGCTTAGGACCTCCCATGTGGTAAGCGGGTGCCCAAGAGCTTAAGCCACATTTGTTTCCCTCCTTCCTTCTAATTTGAAATAGAAGGAAGATTCCCTCCTTCCTTCTATTTTCCATTGTTTACATTATACCTTGAAATGAGTAAAGGGTAGTTATTCAAATATTCTACTCTTCTTTTCTAATACATGCTTTTAAGATTATAAAGTTATTTCTTGTTTAGTTTTCTGCATTCTAGATGCTTTACTTAATCACATCTTTTTAAAAATTTAATTCAAATATATTTTAAGTTTCAATTGAAACTTTTTTTCTTTGAAACATGGGAAATCTCTGGTGGTCAATTCCAAATCCAAATATTTGTGGTTTTTCTAATATCTTAATTCCTCCATGGTGAAACAATTCCCTCTGAAGGATTTTGCTACTTTTGAAATTGAAATGATTAGGAAATGTTTTCTGTCTCTGCAGGCAAATAGTCAATGTTGGAATGAATGTATACTGAGATATTGAGTTAAGTTCTCTATGTACATAAGTAAAATTTATTAATTTAATTGTGTTGTTGAGGTTTTCCATATCCTTAGGGTTTATTTTGCATGCAATATTATCACTGAGAAAAACATGTAAATAATTTCTTAACATAATTTTGGGTTTGTTTCTTTCATTGTAATTTTGTTTATATACATATAGGCTATATTTTATTGGCATACAAATGTACTATTATTAAAAATTGCAATAAATTTGAACTTTTATCACTATAAAATGCCCTCTTCATCACTGGTAATTCCTCTTGACTAGAGATTGCTTCATCTGATATTATTCTATTTTCACAAACTTTTAATTTTTTTGTTTGGATGTATGGAATAGCTTTTTTTTTATCCTTTATCTCTCACCTTTTCTGTGGCCATACATTTAAGGTTTGTGTTTATTAATTAACATATATTAATTAACATATATTTGATTGTATTTGATTTTTTTAAAATCCAGACTGACAATACTTTATCTTTGAGTTGGTACACTTAGATTTTTATTATTTTTAATATAAATTAGTAAATTTTTGAGACATTTGTGTTGACTATATTGATTTTGAATGTGTTTTATGTTGATTTTTCTCTCTGGTTTTATTTAAAATTGAGTAGGATTCTGTTAATTGACTCTTCCCTTTGACAAACATATTATTTCGCTCTTCCTTTAGAAGCAATTCTAGATATTAAAATACACACTATTGACATTGAATTTTAATACAATTACTATATTTATCACTTCTTAACAAAACAAGGACCTTGCACCATTACTCAATTTACCCCCTTTTGTGTTATTGTATCTGTATAGTATTCCTCTATATAAGTATTTTTAAGTTCCAGGGTACGTTTTATTGTTGATTTTTACAGTTAATATTCAATTAGATTAATTCACATTAAATTTTGTTTGAGTTCTGCTTATCTCTCCATATCTGGAAACATATTCTTTGTGCCTGAAGAAGCCAACTAATATTTCTCTTAGTGAGCATCTCCTGGTGATACATTCTCTCAATATCTGAATGTCTGAAAATGTATTTATTTCACATGTACTATTTGCTAAAATTTTGAAGTATAAATGTGTAGAGAAAGGGTATAAATATGTGTTTAGGACCATAATTTTCCACAAACTGAAAACACAAGTGAAATTCCTCTCATGGCTGAAAAAGGGAATTGTATCAACACTTCTAGAGAATTCTTGTTAACCCTCCAATTCACCACTTCCACTCTCCTCCTCAAGGGTAATTATTATTCTCTTATCCTCCTCATATTATAGGTTCATATGAAATTTTAGATTTTATGTGAATGGTCTCATTATGCATGAATTTTTGTGTGCCTAGTTCCTTGCATTGTGCTTAAAGATTCATCCACATTGTTGCTTTTAACTGTAGTTACATTTTATTACTATTTTATACTAATCCAATGCATGAATTTGCCACAATTTCTTCATCTTTTTTTATTGTTGAACATTTGGGCTGTTTCCAGTGTAGAGTTATTACAAATAAAGACACTGAACTTCCTTTTACTGGTTTTGTTCATTCTTTCATTTGTTTGTTGTTGCATGTTTGTACATATATTTGTTGCCTATGTATCTAAGAGTAGAGATGTTGGGTGAAAAGGAATTTGAATATTCAGTTTTAATAGTCATTGCAAGACAGTTTTCCAAAGTGTTGAATAAACATATCTAGAGCAGTTATAAGAGTTTCTGTTGTTCTGCTGCCTAGCCAGTGTTTCACATTTTCAAATTTTTCACTTTAGTAATTCTGTTGCATGTCATCTGCATCTCAATCTAGCTTTCATTTGTATTTCCCTGATGAATGCATGGGTTGTTCCAGGGGTCAAGAATCATTTTGTTCCCATATGACTAATGAATTGCTCCAATACTACTTATTCAAAAGATGAGCTACCTTTGCATAAATCAATAAATAAGGTGATTTATAAACATGGATCTTTGTTTATCCTTCAGCTAATCCCATACCAAGATCTGTACTGCAGCTCTGGAATAAATACAGCTATGTAGAACTGAGTGTGCATATGTGCATGCATGTATATTCAATTTGCGAATTTCAGCAAAAATTTGTTGGAATTTGGATTAGGATTACTATGAATTTGCAGATCATTTTAGGAAAATTGACATATATACTTATGTATATACAACACTGAGCATTTAATCTGTGAAAATTATATACTTATTGTGGTATTTTAACTTTCTCTCAATATTATTTTATAATTTTCAATGTATATGTCCTGTATGTTTTCTAGATTTATTTCTGTGTTTAATTTTTTGTGTTATGGCAAATTATATATACTTTTATTAATTCATTTCTATATGTTTGTTGCTGGAATATAAATATAAATATAATGTATATACATTAAACTTATATCCAACAATCTTGTTAAATTTGCTTATTAATTCTAATATTTAAATATATTTTAAATTTTCTGTGTGCACAATGATCTTATTAGTATATACTAGTAACTTTATTACTTCCTTTCAAATTCTCATTATATATAAATCTATATATAAAAACTGTTTTATTGCCCTGGCCAGGGATTTTAGCACAGTTTCATTTTATTTATTTATTTATTTTAAAGATTTATTTATTTTATTACATATCTCCCCTCCCCCCCGCTGCGGCCATGTGCCGAGAATGGTCACTGCGCAGGCGCGGCTTTCCCCGCTTGTGGGCGGCTTCTGCTTCCATTCACGGCCGGCTCTCAGTTCGCGGGTGGCTGGCTGCGCTCCATTCGCGGGCAACCTGCCCTGCCCGTGGCGGCTCTTGCCCTGTCCGTGGCAGCTTTTTGCCCTGCCCACAGCGGCTCTGGCCCGCCCATGGCGGCTTGCCATTCTCAAGGCGGTCTGCCCGCTAGGAGAGGTCCCC
>PVKH010025105.1:0-13483 GCA_004027955.1 Chaetophractus vellerosus | reverse complement strand
GAGCTTAGAAATAGAAAATAAAATGAAACACTTTATATCCTATACCTGTGTTGGCACTTTTGATCTTGCTAGAAGATATAAATTCGAAGATTTTTCAACAGTATGTCTTTCCAAAGGTTTGTTATGAAGAATCTGCCAAAGCAAAAATACTAGAAAATGAATATATTCTTATTTAGTATGCATGCACACACACACACACACACACATTTCCCCCTTAACAAAGCCTCAAAAATAAAAGATATAACACAAAGGCCAAAATATGATCTAATTAGGTAGAAAAGAGAAGCATGTTACAATGCAAATGTAGAATTTAAACTGGACATACAGATGTTTTTCAAAATAATATTGCCAATTTTATTAAATTATTATTCAAATCACTTATCTCGACTGTAGAAAGAGTATGGTCTTTTATAAAGACAAGGAGGTAGACCTTTGTTGTTTCTGTAAAACAATCCTCTTGCAATAGCACAAGACTCTGAAAATTATCCTGGTCCAAATCATAAAGAGAGTAGTAGGTGTGACCAGAGCCAGGACAGATGCAAAATCAAGAGACAAGCTACTTCTGTGCTCTTGAGGAGCACATTTGAGAAGGTTGAGAAAATTCTTAACTATGTAAATAACAAAATGTTTGGTATTATGAAAATATACCAAAATGTTAGCCATGGAGATTGGCTAATAAAATTACAAATGGTTTAATTTTTCTATTTTTCCTTTATCTTTGTTCATCTGTATATTACAAATTTTCCATAATGAGCATACCATTATTTTTATAAAGAGATATAAATAATAACTATGAAGGTTGTATTGGAAAAAATCCTATTTTTTCCTATTATTCTTTCTTAAAAACAACCTAAACAGTACAGGTTTTGTTGATATTAGAATGAAATTCATAGGGCCTGAAGCAAAGACATACAAAGTCTCTTGGACTCTTGGACATTGAATGCAAATTAATCAAAATGAATTTTTAAAATAATAATCATTCTGACAAAACTTGAGTTTCAATTGGAGGAATGAGGACATGAATTAGTGCATATTTGGTTTTGTTGAGACCTCACAGATATCTTGTAAAGTCTTTAATGTAAATCTAAGTGTTTAAACTCAGCTTATCTACAAAGTCTTATAGAAAAATTTTAATGTTACATTAAAGAGATAGTATGGAGGTTTTCTGAGGAAGGCATACTTACTGGAATAGCCCATGCTGTTGCCCAAATGCAAAAATATATAATTATCTTCATTTTCTTTAGGAATATTAATCAATAGCTGTTTAAAAAAAAGAACAGCACAAAACACAAAATTAATATAAAGGAAAAAATTTTAATCATAATAATATTATTTTGGTCTGTAAACATCTGCCCTATTCCTAGACAAGAAGTACATTTCCAACATAAAAATACAAGTCTCAGCATGCCAAGACTCAATGTTCCAGAACATACCTGGAGTGTTATATAGACGCATAAGGGTATTATCAGACTCAGCACTGGTGCAATGACCTAGATTTTTTCTGCCTGTGCCAATGAAAGGAAATAGCCATGTAGGTACAAAGGGTGTAGCCATAACAGTGTCCTTCTGCTGTTTCTGATGTTAATAACATCTATCTCTTCTGAATAAACTTAATCAAGTATTAGCTAATTCTGCTGTTTGACTTAAAAGATAAGGCACTTAACTCTCTACCACCCTCTCCCAAATCCATATAATTGGACTAGACTAGACTATAACGGAAAGAAATAAGTACCTTGAGGAAGCCTAGGCCAGTGGGAAGAACATGGACTTTGGATTCACAGAGACCAGGGTTCAAATTCTACCTCTGCTACTTATTGTGTGAGCTTGAGAAATTTAAGTCGTTTTATTAAGCCTTTGTTTCCTCCATTTGGGATGATAATAATGCCCTCATGTCAGAATTATCCCATAGCTTAGCTGAAGACTCTTCTCTGGGAAGCCTTCTCTGACTCCTTTTCAAAGGGTGTTTGATGTCTCGCCCCTTTTTACAACCAACAGCCTGTGTGCACCTCTGTGGTAACAAATACAGTGTTTTTAAATTGCCTGGTTACTTATATGCTGCTAAGGCTCAGGATAGTATCTTAGTGGTCATCATCTTCCAATGCGTAGCTCAGAAAAACCATTTTATGAATTTTTGTTGAATAAATACTTATTGGTAAAAGTTGTGCCTAGAACAGCTCTGGGCACTTAACAATCTCTTGATAAATATAGCAATTATTACGTGAGACTTCTGAAAATATGACACTCCCTATTAGAGTTCGAATTCAGAAACAGTCTAATACATACCTTTGACACTTTAGAGGTTGTATAATCTCTGTGACTCAAAACCTAAATTCCTATTTACTTTGAACTGGATTTCTTGATGTAATGTTACCATTGCTATAGACAGGAAGGAAGAATTTTCTCCCTATTTCATGAACTCCTACTGGATTTGTAGATTGCAAAGCTGGATTTTATAAAACAGCCTGTATTAAATTTAATATTGATGGTGGGTAGGAACATAGTATTTGTCAATTGTCATAAGAATTATTGGCATTTACTCACAGAAGAGAGGTTGCAGTTCCAGAAGTACTACCAAAAAAAGTGCTTATTTTAAAGCTGCTAAACAGAAAGCCAAGAATAGCTAGACTTCCTTCATAAATGCTATGGATTAAAATGAGGCTATGATGACCCCCAGGACAAGTACAGTGCAGAGCTCTGAGGAATAAATATTGAAGGACAACTGTTTAGTAAGCAGGGCTTATGCTGTACTCTGCAGTCCCAAACTTAATTATCACACAGACTCTGCAGAAGGCCAGTCTACACAGTGATTTGGAAGAGCCATTAAGTCCTGGAGAAGTGCCAGCAGTGTGGATAAAGGTTATATACATCCTATTTCTAAACTGCAATCCAACAATCTGACCAGATTAGTTCCCGTTCAGATCCACTCCAGAACAATTGCGTAATGATGCTAGTCACTATTTGCAAAGGCAGGTAAAGGGCTTAAAGTCTACAACAGAAATTTTGTGCCTAAATTTTGTCATTCTGGATGCAGACTCCAGAATTGTGTGAACTCTCTTCAGCTTATGATCATCACAAAGGAGACAACCATATGAATGACAGCTAGGAATCACCTTTTGTACAAGTAAATAATAAAACAGTAAAAAGCAAAGCCTAATTAAAGTCCTGTTTGAAAGCCCAGAGTGAATT
The DNA here is from genome assembly GCA_004027955.1 of Chaetophractus vellerosus. NCBI lineage: Eukaryota > Metazoa > Chordata > Mammalia > Cingulata > Chlamyphoridae > Chaetophractus > Chaetophractus vellerosus. The sequence goes on along the minus strand of PVKH010025105.1, from coordinate 10,297 downwards.
TTTAAAATCTGGTTTATCCAGTTTTTTACCTAAACTAATCAAAGCAACTAGATAACTATCAAATTTCAATCTCAGTTTCCTAACTTTTCAGTAACATGTCTTTTTTCCCCAAAATCTATCACAATATCATAAAAGGAAAAAGGAATATGACAGAAGTCAGAATCACTAGATATCCTAAGTAGAAGTGTTTTCATCTGCCTTTTAAAAGTCTGAGGTAGAATGACAAAAAAAAAAGTCAATTTCTCACGCCAAAAGTTGAATTTTCAGGGACCAGAAATTAGGGGTAAAGTGGGATTCATTCATTAACAAACACTGGAAGACCGACTATAGGCCTGATATGTGCCCTGGAAACAGACTTCAGCTTTGCCCTCATGGAGTTGATAACTAAGTGAATTAGTCAGACTTTGAAATAAATGTAACATCAAATTCCCAAATCCACGTTTATTTTTAATGAGTCAATGTTTAAATGTTATTATTGTTGCTGTTTTAAAGAAGAAGAAATTGTTTTTCTTTTTTCATTAATCCCATCACATCTTAGAATGCAATGCTGAGGCTAAAACTATGGCTTTGATTAAATTTAATGTTCTTAATGGATTTTCTCAATAAAAAATAACAGTAATGAAGCTCTGGGAAATTATGCATAAAATATTTTAATCACAGATTTTTTTTGTTCACATTTTAGATTTAAAATATTTGCTTCATCTTATTTGTACTTTTTTTTTTTACATATCCAACTGATATTTTAACACTCTGGCTTTGAAAAAGAAATCTTATTCTTTAGTGGTACAATATTTTGCTAGATGGCATTAGCATCCCTTAATACCTATTTTCCATTTTTTTGTTTGTTTTATTTTCTTTTTTTAGGAAGTACTAGGGAATGAACCCAGGACCTCATACATGGGAATTAGGCGATCAACCACTGAGCTATATCTGCCCCCCTCCATTATCTTTTAATACATACTTTTTTATTTGCACATCAAATGGAAATGAAAAATCTAATCATAAATAGTTATTCACTTCTTAAAGACAAATTGGCTTCTTCTCTGAAACTGAAATTTCTTTCCAGAGGACTCAGTTGGTTCTGAATAAATCAGTTGTTTCTTACCTTGAAAGCCTTCAAAAGAACTTTGAAAATCCAGAATTTCTTGTCTTTCTCTTTGAAGACAGAGTGGAACACTGTCCTGCCGAAATTTGAACTCAGTTTGATAATTTTCTACCTGCCGAAATTTAAACTCAGTTTGATAATCTTCTCAACCAATCACTGTATAGGATCCATGATATAGGGTTATAAAGTGTCACTGTGTCTTTGAGGCACATAATAGCTTCCCCCACTTCCTTCACTTGCTGATAAGTATTTGCTCACTGAACTATTTGGTTCCAAAGGGACTAGACTTATGTTCACTTAATTAAATACCTCCTGAGAGGCTTATTTTTCATCTTAAGTATAGAGAATCAGTTTAACAAATCTGAAAAGAGCCATTTAAACTCTGTCACCCTGACATTTCTTGTCTTGCTAAGGTTGGCAATCTAAGAAAACTCTAGGTTTCTTTAGTAAATACGAATGCCTATTTAAGACCCCTATCATTCTTGAGGTAGATATTAAAGTTTCTGTGCTATAATTCAAGAAACAGTCCACAGACAAGTGCTTTGACTTTGCCAGAGGGGTCTTTAACATTCCATAAACAGTTATACCCATGAAACCTTTCTCTTCCAAACAAATAGTGTCATGAAGTTTTAGAATGCATCAATGTAGTATGCAAGCTAAATTTTAAAAATAGGTATTCTAATATCAAAACTAGATGTGCAAAAGTATGTGCAGACAGTAGATGCAGCACTCAATTATCTGTGTCAGTTGTGGAGTACAATATAGTGGGAAATAAGAAAATCAAACCATCTTTAACAGAAAGCATTGGTACTTGAACTCAACATTTTCCTGAAACTTGGGTGTATACTACAATGTGGATAATCCTAAACTATTTCTTTTATTTATGAATTCAAAAGCCTGATAATCAGGTCTCCCATGTACTTTTTGTGAATTATGTTACAATATTGAAGGGTATGAACCAGGAAAGCTAATATTATACTATTACCCAACAGTGGTGTCTCAAGAATTTATATTTAAATTTATATATTATATTAGTCAGGGTTCTTTAGGGAAACAGAAAATATGTATGTGTTGTAGGGAAAGCAATACGGTTGAAAGGGAGTAAAGAGAATTTGAAGTGAAGTGGATTTGCCTTGAAGTTATGGTTTCGTAGCAAGAACTTTGTTTTTATTTAGACAGCATGTTTATTTGGAAGGTTTCTAAGGAAGCACAAGTCACTTCTGTGAACAATCCCTACATACACACACAATAGTAGAGATGCTGATTCCACTTTCCTTTAACTTGAATTAATCTGAGTTATAGTTAGAGATTTCAATAACCCTCTCTTAATAATTGATTGAATTAGTAGACAAAAAACAGTACAGATATGAAAGACTTTTACAGAAACACAAACCAACTTGACCTAATTGACATTTACAGAACATGTCATTGAAACAGCAAAAGAAACATTCTTTTCAAGTGGACATGGAACATTTACCAAGGTAGACCATATTCTAGGCCATAAAACAAATAATAAATTTGAAAGGATGTGGGTCTTACAAAATTTGTTTACTAACCACAATAGAATTAAATTAGAAATCAATAATAGAAAGATCTCTGGAAAATTCCAAATATTTGGAAACTCAATAGCATACTTCTAAATAACCAATGAGTGAAAAGAGAAATTAAAAGGAAAATTCAAAGCATATTGAATTGAATGAAAATAAAAAATCAAAATATCAAAATCTAGAGGTGCCATTAAAGCAGTATTATGGGGGAATTTATAGTATTAAATGTCTCTAGTAGGAAAGAAAAGCGCCCCAAACAATAATCTCCGCTTCTACCTTAACTATTTAGAAAGGAAAGAAAACTTAAGTTCAAAGTCATAGCAGTAAGGAAATAATAAAGATCAGAACTGAAGTCAATGAAATTAAAAACAACAAAACAGTAGAGAAAATAAATGAAAACAAAATAAGATTCTTTGAGAAGCTCAATAAAATTTCTAAGACTCTAAGCCAGACTGATCAAAGAAATAAGAGAGAAGACACAAAAGATCAATACAAGCATACCTTGTGTTATTGTGCTTCACTTTATTGCACTCTGCAGATATTGCATTTTTTACAAACTGAAGGTTTTGGCAGCACTGCATTGAGCAATTCTATCAGTGCCATTTTTCCATCAGCATGCGCTCATTTCATGTCTCTATGTCACATTTTGGTCATTCTCACAATATTTCAAATTTTTTCATGACTATTTTATCTGTTATGGTGATCTGTGATCAGTGACCTTTGGTGTTATTATAATTGTTTTGTGGTGCCAAGGACCACACCCATATAAGACAGGAAACAATCAAGACCTGTCGTGTGTGATCCATCGGCTCCAAACACTGGCTGTCCCCCATCTCTCTCCCTTTCCTTGGGCTTCCCTATTCCCTGAGACATAACAATATTAAAATTAAACCAATTAATAACCCTAAAACAGCCTCTAAGTATTCAAGTGAAAGGATTAATAGCACACTTTTCACTTTAAACCCAAAGCTAGAAATGATTAAGTTTAGTGATGTATGCATCAGCTGAGATAGGTTGAAACTTAGGCCTCTTGTGCCAAGCTTAGGCAAGTTGTTAATGCAAAGGAAAAATTCTTGAAGGAAATTAAACTGCTACTCCAGTGAACACATGAATGATAAGAACAAAACAGCCTTACTGCTGATATGGAGAAAGTTTTAGTGATCTGGGTAGAAGATCAAACTAGCCACAACACTCCCTTAAGCCAAAGCCTAATCCAGGCAAGGCCCTAATTCTCTTTAATACTATGAAGGCTGAGAAGGGTGAGGAAGCTTCAGGAGAAAAGTTTGAAGCCAGCAGAGGTTTGTTCAGGAGATTAAGGAAAAAATCCATCTCCATAACACAAAATGTACAAGGTACTGTTTCTAATCACAATAATTATCCTGGTCACTGCCAACAACATATTTCAACTTTTCATTGGATGAGAAGGTGTGTAAGTGCTGGTGTGTGCTGGTGTGTAAGCTACAGCAAGTTATCCAGAAGATCCAGCAAATCATTGATGAAGGCAGCTACACTCACAACAGATTTTCAGGGTAGATGAAACAGCCTTGTATTGGCAGAAGAGGCCATCTGGAACTTTCATAGCTAGAGAGGAGAAATCCTGGCTTCATATCTTCAAAGGAAAGGCTGACTCTCTTCTTAGGGGCTAAAGTAGCTGATGACTGTAAGTTAAGAGCCCTCAAGAACTATGCTAAATCTACTCTGCCTGTGATCTATAAATGGAACAACAAAGCCTGGATGACAGCACATCTGTCTAAAACATTGTTTGCTGAATATTTAAGCCCACTCTTGAGACCTACTTCTCAGAAGGAAAGATTTATTTCAAAATATTACCACTCCTTGACAAGGAACTGATCACCCAAGGAGCTCTCATGGAGATGTATAATGAGAGTAATGTTGTTTTCATGCCTGCTAACACAATATCCATTCTGCTATTCATGGATCAAAGAGTAATTTTAATTTTCAAGTCTTAAGATTTAAGAAATACATTTCATAAGGCTATGGCTGCCATGGATAGTGATTCCTCTGATAGATCCAGGCAAAAAAAAAAAAAATGAAAACCTTCTGGAAAGTATTCACCACTCTAAATACCTTAATAACATTCATGATTCATGGGAGGAGGTAAAAATATCAACATTAACAGGAGTTTGAAAGAAATTGATTCCAATCCTCATGGATGACTTTGAGGGGTTCAAGACTTCAGCAGAAGTAACTGCACACGTAGCAGAAATAGCAAGAGAACTAGAGTTAGAAGCGGAGCCTGAAGATGTGATTGAGTTGCTGAAATCTCATGATAAAACTTAAACAGATGAGGAGTTGCTTCTTATGGGTAAGCAAAGAAAGTGATTTCTTGAAATAGAGACTACTTAGTGCATATGCTGTGAATATTCTTGGAATGACAACAAAGGATTTAGAATATTACATCAACTTAGTTGATAAAGCATCTGCAGAGTTTGAGAGCCTTGACTCCAACTTTGAAAGAAGTTCTACTGTGGGTAAAATGCTACTAAACGGCATTGCATGTTACAATACAGAGAAACATTTTGTGAAAGGAAGAGTCAAAAAATGCGGGAAATTTCATAGTTGTCTTATTTTAAGAAATTGCCACAGCCACCCAACCTTCAGCAACCACCACCCTGATCAGTCAGCAGCCATCAACATCAAGGCAAGACCCACGACCAGCAAAAAGATCATGGCTCACTAGTCACATGTGGCGATCAAACACTTAAAGTGTAACTTGTGTAGAGGAAAAATTATTTATTTTATTTACATTTAAAGAGTTTAATGTAGAAAGTGTTTACCACATTGCACAGCATAGTTCTAGACTAATATCGGGTAAATTTACCCAGAACTACTGATGTCAAACAGAGGAGAATAACAATGTTTTGATTTTCATAAGTATAAACCATGCCCTAACCAACCTCTATATCTATTTCTACCTTAGTTTTTATCAAAATGTTGTTTATAAGTCTGTTATTAAAAACTTTGTGAATATAAATTCAAATAAACTAGAGAGATGGAAACAGAATAGCAGCTATGTGTGGCAAGGCAAACATAAAGAGATTGAGAGGTGATGAGTTTTTTGCTTGCTTGTTTGTTTTTTTTAATCATCATTACTATTGGAATAATGAAAATGCTCTAAAAATGATTGAAGTGATGAATGCACAACTATGTGATTATACCTAATACCATTGATTGTACACTTTGGGTGGATTTATGCTTTATTAATATGTATCAATAAAATTGATTTGTTCAAAAAAAAGATCATGGCTCACTGAAGGCTCAGATGATGGTTAGCATTTTTTAGTAATAAAGTATTTTTAATTAAGGTATTATGTTTTTTAGATATAATGCTATTGAACACTTCATAGACTAGAGGATAGTGTAAACATAACTGTTATATGCACTGGGAAACCAAAAAACCTGTGTGACTCACTTTATTGCAATATTCACTTTATTGTAGTGGTCTGGACCAAACCCACAATATCTCCAAGGTGTGCTTGTGAAGGTATTAGAGAAATGACAACACCACTGATTTTTCAGACATTAAAGGACAATAAGGGAATACTATGAACAACTTGATGCCAATAAATTAAGTGGTTTAGATTTAAATAGACATGGACAAACTCCTTAACAGTACCAAAGCTCACTCAAGAATAAATAACCCCTATCTATTAAAGAAATTAAATTCATAGTTAAAAATCTTTTCACAAAGGAAACTTCACTGTTTTCAAATGGCTTTATTGGTGAATTCTACCAAACATTTAAAGAAGCTGTAGTTACATATTTAAGTACATATGTGTGTATCTGTGTGTGTCAATACTTCTCAAATCATTCTGTGAGGCCAACTATACTGTGTGACCATGGATAAGTTGCTTACTCTCTCTAGGATTCATTTTCCTCATTGTAAAATTACATCATGATAATAGTTAATATTTATAAAGCATTTATAACAAGGTATGCCCAATACACAACAATCTAAGCCTGTTATTTCAAGCAGACCTTAAAATAATTGCATATGGTAACACTATTTTTATCTCCATGATAATTGATGAAGGAACTGAGACCCAGAGTAGCACAGCCAGTAAATGGCAGAGCTCAGATTTGAATCCCAGCACTCCATTGCTTAAAAGAAATTACTGACTGCATTAAAGAAAAATTTGACAAAAATTTATTCCTTTAAGTGTCAACACTGTTCTTAAAAGGGACAACATTACTTAGGAACAGGAAAAGAAATTCCAGTTGAAAAGGGTAATTATTACAGCATGTGCCATGACTATCTTTTTCATCCCTTAAAGAGTTGAATCTCTTACATGGATATTAAAAAATACTTTTAGAGAATGGGAACAAGTGAAATCATCATGTGTAGTATTGAAGAAGAAAGCAATAAACATCTACAACAATGCTCTTTTTTAAATCAGTGGGCAACATTTTTTAGTCATTGATCAAGAGATGCAACATTATCCTAAATAATGGAAAAGCAAGTTATGCCATGAAAGATATTATTTGCTTCAATAAATCAAATTTGAAAAACAGTTCTTAGAGTTATTAACTCTGTGCTAGTACATGTTCAGAATACCAGTTCATAATAATAATGTTGAGTATGTTTTCCCATATTTATGTTTTTGGATAAATGAAAAAATAAGATGTCAACCTGACATCACCTATTTGGAAGGTGGGGGAAGGGAAGACAAAGAGCATGAAAGACTATGTTGAACACTTTAGAGTCGAGGCCAGGAAGTGGTCCCTAACATTTGTCCATATTCACTTGGCCAGAACCGAGTCAAAAAGCCAACCCACTGCCAAGGGAAGCTGGGAAATATGGAGGGGCACTCAGTTATGGTAGATCACAGGCAGAAAAGTTATTCCAGCCTACCAGGTTATTATAAGTTGAACTGTGTCTCTCCAAAAGAAATGTGGAAGACTTAACCCTCAGGACCTCAGAATGTGCTCTTATTTAGAAATAGATCATTGCAGATAGAATTAGCTAAAATAAGATGAAGTCATATGGAAGTAGAGCAGCCCCTAATCCAATATAACAGCTGTCCTTACATGAAGAAGAGAAGAGACAGACACAAGAGGGGAAGGCCGTGTGACAGAGGAGGCAGAGAATGAGATGTAGCTGTAAATCCAGGACCACCAAAGATTGCTAGTAACACCAGAAACTAGGAGAGACAAGTAAGGATTCTTCCCCCACAGACTTCAGAGGAAGCAAGAGCCTGCTGAAAGCTTGATTTTGGACTTCTGGCCCCCAGAACTGAGACAATAAATTTATGTTGCTTTGAGCACCAAGTCTGTGCTATTTTGTTAGGAAACTAAGACAAAGTTGGCCTTCACATCTGTGCAGGAGGCCTGCATATTGGCTGATTAGATGCAGCTGAGGATACTTTTAGATCGCTCTGAAGCACTGCTTAACTCTCTTCATCAACGAATGTTACTAATAAATATTGTTGTCTTCAAAAAAATATATTTGAGATTCTCTGTAAAGTCATTATAAGGAGAAGACTAAGGAGACAGAGAGAAACCCTAAATATGGATTACTCCTACATAAATCATATAACACTCTGAATTAGCATTTTACATAATGGGTGTCTCAGATGACTTGTACCTGAATCACATTGAGTACTTGTTAAAATCTACATTTCAGAGAACTATCCCTGACCTACTAAATCATAATCTGTGTCAGGATAGCCCAGGAATCTCATTTTAGATGCTTCCTAGATTATCCTTGTGTGCATTAGTATTTAAGAACCACTGGCCAACAAGAGCGAAATACCCTTTTGTTTGAAAGTTGAGTCTGCCTGTGATTACAGAATAAACTCATATCTGAGAGCCAGTTTCACTCTTTTTTCCTAATGAGAAAAGCCAAGGATAGAAAATTCTAGAATTTAGATTGGCCTGATGCTGGCTGAAAGAGATGATGACTAAGCCAAAAGGATCAAGGACAGAAGAAAGCAGAATAGCTTAACTTGGACACCAATGCTCTCCAAAAATTTATTTTTGGTGTGACTGTGTGTGCATATATGAAAACCTCAAATACGCACACCTCATCTCTGCCACCTCCTTTCTCATTACTTTTTCTAGTTCAACCGTCTCCTGCTCTTCTAAGCTGCCTGACGACCTAGCCTTTTTGCTAAGGTGAAATGATATAATAACATCCTCATCACAGGGCTTCAGTGAGGATTCAATAAGATAATGTGGATGAAGTGTTTAGCTCAGTGCTTGAATCACGGAAGAGCTAAATAACTGCCAGTGATTATCAAAAAAGGTTGTATAATTGCTAAAAGATATTCCTGGGCTTTCAAAATAATTTGAGATGGATCTGGAAATCAAACACCCTGATATACCATTTCCCAAGGAAGAATTATGAATGGATGATAGCTACTTCAGGAGCATCTACCAGGATATTGTGTAGGAATGCTAGGCCACCCGAGCTAACCCTTTGTTGGCTCACCCTGTCCCATGGAATACTGCCAGGGTAAATGATACATAACCCAATGCCACCCAACACACCCACTCACCGACGAGTTTAAACCAAATGTAAATCAGTGGATAACTTGACTACTTTTGCTTCTTATAGGCATAGTCTTGGAGTTTCTTCAAACAACAAACCACCCCTCAGTTCAGAAAATGACAGGGTTCAATTTTAATGCACCTATCTGCCCCCTCACAGGGATGTGGTTAGGAAATGAAAGAGAGAGGGTGGAGAAAAAGAGAAAGAACCTAAAATGCCTTCAGTCCACAGGAAGAATGGTACTATAAAGTTTTGCATGTGCTATTAAAAATGTAAATACGCACATACTAATTAAGACAATATTGCTTTCATTTTTGGTGTGCAAGATTTGAGCAGAGTTTAAAAGGGACTGATGGTTGGCATTGAAAAGAAAGTTTCTTCAAAAAATGTTAACTGAAGGGTCATAGTAAAGGTAAATAGCATGTTGTTTTTCAAGCTGTGAGTCCCAACCTATTAATGAGTAATAAAATCAATGTTACTGTATTTTTAATGAAAGAATAGAATAAGATAGGATAGGATGGATAGAATAGGATAGGATAGGATAGGATAGGATAGGATAGGATAGGATAGGATAGGATAGGATAGGTAGGAGAGGAGAGATAGGATAGGATAAATAGGATAGGATATATAGGATATGATAGGATATGTTGGATAGATAGGATAGGGTAGGGTAGGATAGGATAGGATAGGATAGGATAGGATAGGATAGGATAGGATAGGATAGAATGATAGGATAGATAGTATAGTATAGGATAGATAGGATAGATAAGATAGGATAGGATAGGAGAGGAGAGATAGTATAGGATAGGATAGGATATATTGTATAGATAGGATAGCATAGGATAGGATAGAAGGATAGGATAGATAGGATAGGATAGGATAGTTAAGATAGGATATATAAGATAGGATAGGATAGGATAGATAGGATAGGATAGGGTAGATTGGAGAGATAGAATAGGATAGATCAGAGGACATCAAATTTAGAAAGGTTATTTGTAAAAGGTTTTTTTCAGGGTTTTTGTGTGTGTTTCGGGTTACAATGAAAGATTTACTTTTTTATATTGGGTATTAGTGGAAAAATTTTGAAAAACATGCTTAATAGAAAGTTCACTCCTCTGGAATCACAGGATGTTT
>PVKH010025104.1:0-13486 GCA_004027955.1 Chaetophractus vellerosus | reverse complement strand
TCCTTGAAGGATAGCGGTGAGGGCAAATCTTCCCAATGGGCAGAACTTCAAGCAGTGCACCTAGTTGTTCATTTTGCTTGGAAGAATAAATGGCCAGAGGTGCGTTTGTACACTGATTCATGGGCTGTTGCCAATGGTTTGGCTGGATGGTCAGGGACTTGGAAGGAACATGATTGGAAAATTGGTGACAAGGAGGTCTTGGGAAGAGGTATGTGGATAGATGTTTCTGAGGGGGCAAAAGACATGAACATATATGTGTCTCATGTTAATCCCCACCAGAGGGTGACTTCTGCAGAGGAAGAGTTTAATAATCAAGTGGATAAGATGACCCGCTCTGTGGCTAATGCTCAGCCTCTTTCCCCAGCCACTCTTTTCATTGCCCAATGGGCTCATGAGCAAAGTGGCCATGGGGGTAGGGATGGCGGTTATGCAATGGCTCAGCAACATGGACTTCCCCTCACCAAGGCTGACTTGGCTACAACCACTGCTGAATGTCCAATCTGCCAGCAGCAGAGACCCACACTCAGCCCCCGATATGGTACCATTCCTCGAGGTGACCATCCTGCTACCTGGTGGCAGGTTGACTACATTGGGCCACTTCCACCATGGAAGGGGCAGCCATTTGTTTTAACTGGAATAGACTCATACTCTGGCTATGTGTTTGCATTTCCAGCACCCAGTACTTCTTCCAAAACTACCATCCGCAGACTTACCGAATGTCTTATCTACCACCATGGCATTTCACAGAGCATCGCTTCTGATCAAGGAACCCATTTCACAGCAAATGATGTGCAGGAATGGGCACATGCACATGGAATTCACTGGTCTTATCATGTTCCCAATCACCCTGAAGCAGCTGGATTAATAGAATGGTGGAATGGCCTTTTGAAGACCCAATTATGGTGCCAACTAGGTGGCAATATGTTGTAGGGTTGGGGCAATGTCCTCCAGGAGGCTATGTATGCTCTAAATCAATGTCCTATCTATGGTGCTGCTTCTCCTATAACCAGGATTCATGGGTCAAGGAATCAAGGGGTGGAAATGGGAGTGGCACCACTCACTATTACACCTAGTGACCCACTAGGAGAATTTTTGCTTCCTGTCCCTGCAACCTTAAGCTCAGCTGGTCTACAGGTTTTAGTCCCAAAAGGAGGAGTGCTGCCACCAGGGAACACTACAATGATTCCATTGAACTGGAAGTTAAGACTGCCATCTGGCCAATTTGGGTGCTTCTTGCCTTTGGATCAACAGGCAAAGAAAGGAATTACTTTGCTCGCTGGGGTGATTGATCCTGACTATCAAGGGGAAATAAGACTGCATCTACATAATGGGGGTAAAGAAGAGTTTGCCTGGAAGGCAGGAGATCTTCTAGGGTGTCTCCTAGTACTACCATGACCTGTGATTAAAGTCAATGGAAAACTGCAACAAACCAATTCAAGTAGGACTAACAATGGCCCAGAATCTTCTGGACTGAAGGTTTGGGTCACCCCACCTGGCAAAGAACCACAGCCAGCTGAGGTGCTTGCTGAGGGTAACAGGAACGTGGAATGGGTAGTGGAAAAAGTTAGTGATAAATATGAACTTCAACCACATGACCAGTTACAGAAATGAGGACAGTAATAGTCATGAACCCTTCTTCCTTGTTTCATTATGAGTATGACTGTATATGTACACAAAATTAATTTCTTGTTTTCTTCCCCAACCTTTTTTCCTATCATATGAAAAGTTGTATTAATTTCATGTCATAATTTTTAAGGATGCCAAGTTTAAGAGTGAATATTGCCCAAGGTCTTGCACCATATTCTGTGGGAAATTAATGCATTTCTGGTTGTGCACAGGGGAGTTAAACATTTTTAGGCAGAAATATATATGTATGCTTGTATGTTATTGTTTTTACTTAGAGACTAATTATATTTTAGGGTAATGTATATGTTTGCCGAGTTGACAAGTGGCGGACTGTGATAGGTAGGCTAATGTGTCAACTCAGCCAGGTAATTGTGCCCAGGTGTTGGGTCCAGCAAGCACTAGGCTAATTGAGTTTACTGCATTGATGGCTGATTGCATCTGCTTCAATCAGCGAGATTGGATCAAGAATGGATGACGCTTTTATCCATTCAGTTGACTGCCATAAAAGGGAATTAATTTCCACATTCAGAGAGAATTTCCCAGCTCATCATTTGACAGCAAACTTTTCCCAGGAACTCATCGAGGACCCTTCATAAGTCTTTCATTGGAGCCCCCAGCTTGCACCCTGCCGGTGGAACTGGACTTGTGTATCCCCACTGTCACGTGAGAGACTCTTATAAAATTTCATATTTTTAACAGATATCTTGTGTTGATTCTGTTTCCTGAGAGAACCCTGACTAGAACACTGGGGAATGGAGAAAGCCTGCAGTTTTAGGTAGGATAATCTCTTCCATTGTATCCATGGGATATAAGCCCCCTCTCACTTGGTTGTGGAGGGGACATCACCATTCCAGACTCCTCAGAATGGGGGGAAGAACTATGGACTACAATGGACTTTTTGGTATCCTGCTATAGCCTTGTGATATATGTAATGGAAGCAATTGCAAAATTATGTGGAGCCAGGTTCAGTGGACACTTTGGGGGCAGGAGAGGGAAGGGCAGTTGTAATGCAGGGTTTTTTTGGGACTTGGGAATTGTTGTGGGTGATATTTCAATGGAGGATGTAGGCTAGTTTGTATCATCACGTATCATGCGGAAGTGTGTGGGAGATTTGGTCGTCTACAGTCTGCACTGTGATCTATGCTTGACAGCAAAGTCCCTACATTTGTATATCTATCACAGGTGTTATGCCACACTGATGAGGGATGTGTAAGTGGGAGGTTGTGGGAGGTGTGGGGGGGTGGCATAAGGGTACTCCTGGAATTTCTGTGTATCATTTGTGTAATTAATGTATCCTAAATATATATAGATATATAATTTTTTAATTAAAAATTTAAAAAAAGATGATAGCCTAAATGCCAATCAATAGGAAAATGGATTAACAAACTTGTATATTTATCTAATTGAGTAGTTTAAAAAAATGAAGTCTCATAAATCAACAAAATGGATTAGCCTCAAAAACCTAAGGCTGAATGAAAGAATGCTTACACAAGAGTTGATTCTATTTACATAAAGATCTAGAATAAGATAATTAACCTTTGGTAGGAAAATCATGAGAATGGTTGCCTCTCAGAGGAACATTCTGGGCTTAATTGGGGTTGCACAACTATATACATTTATCAAAACTCGGTAGATATGCTCTTAAGATTTTTTTTCACTGCATTGCATTTAAATTTCACACCAAAATAAGAAGTCTGAGATTATGTTGGATTCTAACAATGATAAACTTGGTGAAGTTGGAGTGAGCTGATAACTTTGATTTAATTTGAAATGCTTAAAGAAGTTTGAGTGATGGGTGAATAGACGATAGATAACTGATTAGCAAAGAACAAAATTGGTAGAACATGTCACCATAAAATTCTCTCATTTTTGCTGTGTTACAAATTTTTCATAATAAAATATTAGGGAAAAGTTACAGATTAATTTCATTTCATTTATGAATATTGATGTAAATAATCCAAGTAAACATTAGCAAATATCACACAGTTATATGTTAAAAGAATAATAAATCTAACTCAATTGATTTTATTTCCTAAAAAGTAAATATGGTTAAATATTAGAAAATCTAGTAATGAAATTCTAATAATAGCATTGAGTACATTAATAAATTAAGCAAATGTGATTACCTGAATATTCACTTGAAGGGGAAGTTAACAGCCTATTAAGGGTATTTACTCCTTCTTAAGACCCTTGTTACAGTTTGATGTAATTATGAATTCCAAAAATCCTTATTGAATCATGCTTGTAAACTGATCTGTTTATCTGGGCATGATTGGTTTATGATTAGGGTGTGGAGCCACACCTCTCAGTGGGTGTGGTCTCAAGTGTAAAAGGCAAGGCAGCAGATTTGAGAAGCAGATTTTTGAGATGCAGCTCTGATGTTGTAGAGGGCCATTCACCTGATAGTCTACAGTTGGTCTCGTGGAAGAAGTGCTAAACCTGGATAGAATTGCAGCCCCTGAAGGAGAGGAACCCAAAGGCCTGAGCCCTGACAGATGTCAGCAGGTGTCTTGCTCCAACACATGGACTTTGGAGAGGGAAGAAACTTATGCTTTGTGGCCTGGTAACTGTAAGCTTCTACCCCAAATAAATACCCTTTATAAAGACCAACCAATTATTGGTATATTTTGCAAAGGTACCTCTTTGGCTGACTAATACAATGCTTGAGGATTTCATTTCTTGCTTTGAATCCTCCTTTTAATATAAATCCAATAAATTTATTGTAGTATATTGGATCAAAGATAAATGAGAGTCTGGACATATTATTATGGGCTTGTTCCTCATAACCAAGATTGATGAGATGTGGCTGCACCCAAAAATGGGATATAGCTTCCCACCTTGAGTAGGCTATATAGCTAGCAAGGTATGCAATTGAAATGTGCTGATGGCTTCCCTGAGGTCAGATGGCTCATGGTCCATCAATTTCCTTTCCTGTGACCTTATGTAAGAAACCATAATTACAAGTCATAATATATTTTTTTATTTTTTTATTTTTAAAGAATTATTATAACTTTGTTTATGCTGTTGTCATTCATGGTTTGTGATAGGCTCTAAATCCTATCTTAATGTTAATTATACTTAGTACAGGGAATAGCTATTGCATTTTAAGAATTTACACATCAATGCAAACTAAACAACTCTACTGCTACTAGAGCAGCATTCATAAATTAATCTAATCTAATTCAACATGGCTTGCTGATTAATGTTCTGAGTAAAATATTAAAAGAATAAAACTTCCTTAATATGAAAAAAAAGATATAGACTGGGAAGTGGATGTGGCTCAAGAGATAGGGCTCCTCACTCGTACATGGGATGTCCTCAGTTTGGTTCCCAGTGCCTCCTAAAAAGAAGAAAAGCAGACAGAGAGTGCAAATAATGAGGTGGAGGGAGTAATAAATAAATAAAAATAAATCTTATAAAAAGTATAGACTGACAGAATGAAATAAAAAACACAATTCATCCTTATGTTGTTTACAAGAGACTCCACTTAGATCCAAAGATAAAAATCAGCTGAAAGTGAAAGGTTGGAAAAAGATGTTCCATGCAAACTGTAACCAAAAAAGAACAGGATTAGCCATACTAATATTGGACAAAGCCAACTTTAAATGAAAATGTTATGAGATGAAGAAGGTCACTATATATATAAAAGACCCAATCCACCAAGAAGTAACAATCATAAATATCTACACACCCAACCTGAATGCCCCCAAAATACATGAGGCAAACTCTGGCAAAACTGAAGGGAGAAATAGACGTCTTACAATAATAGCTGAAGACTTCAACACACCACTCATATATTATATAAAACAAATAGACAGTAGATCAACAAGGAAACAGAGAACTTAAACAATATGATAAATGAGCTGCACCTAACACACATAAAGAACCTGGCAACCCAAATCTGTGGGTTAGGTGTAGCTCATTTATCATATGCTTATGGATCTTCCTCCAGGACAGACAACATGTTGGGTAACAATTCAGGTCACAACAAACACAAAAAAGATCAAAATTAGGCAAAGTACCCTCTCAGATCATAATGTAAGGATGCTGGAAATCAATAGTAGATAGGAAAGGGCAAAATATGCAAATGTGTGAAGGCTAAGCAATCAGTGGATCAAAGAAGAAATTGTAATAGAAATTAGTAAATATGAAATGAATGAAAATGAGAGCAAAATATCAAAACATATGGTAGGGAAACAGATATAGCTCAAGAAGTTCGGCACCAGCCTACCAAATGGGAGGTCCTGGGTTCAGTCTTCAGTACCGTCTAAAGATGATGAGCAATATAGAGAGCTGACTCAATGGGCTGGTATGGTGAGCTGACACAATGAGATGTCATAATAAAATGATGCAACAAGGACACACAATGTGGAAACACCAAGAGAGAAACAACAAGCAAGGAGCAGAGCTGGCTCAAGTGATTTGGAACATCCTTCCCACATAGGAGGTCTCAGATTCATTCCCCAGTACCTCCTAAAAAGAAGCTGAGCAGACACAGAAAGCACAGAATGAACAGACATAGAGAGCAGACAGCAAATTCAAACAACAAGAGTGGGAAATAAAAAAAAACTAGGGATGCAGTAAAGACAGTGAGGTGCAGCAAATTTATAGCTCTAAATTCCTATATTTAAAAAAAGAAGATAGACCTAAAATCACAGACCTCACTGAACACCTGGAGACACCAGAAAAGAGAAGCAAATGAATACCAAAGCAGCAGAAAGAAAGAAATAATAAAGATTGGAAGAGAAATAAAAGAAATTGAGAACAAAAAATATAAAAGAAAACCAACAAAATGAAAATCTGGTTCTTTGACATCAATAAACTTTACAAGCCACTAGCTAGGATAACAAAGAAAAAAATGAGAGAAGATGCAAATAAATGAAAGGGAGGATGTTATGACTGACCCCATAGGAATAAAAAATGTTAATCAGAGGGTATTATGAAAAACTTCATGCCAACAAACTAGACAACCTAGATGAAATGAAAAACATTCCTAGAAACAAACAACATACATTGACTCTAAAAGAAATACAAGACCTCAACAAACAAATCACATTTAAAGATATTGAATCAGTCATCAAAAACCTCCAACAAAGAAAAGTCTGGGACAAAATGGCTTTGCAGCTTAATTTACCAAACATTTTAAGAATTATTATCAATCCTGGTTAAACTCTTCCAAAAAATTGAAGAAGAGGGAAAATTGTCCAACACATTTTATGATACCAACATCACCGTAATGCAAAACCAAATAAAGATACTACAAGAAAGTAAAATTACAGACGAATCTCTCTAATGAACATGGATGGAAAAATTCTCAAAATATACTTGAAGATAGAATCCAGTAGCATATGAAAATATTTATACACTATGACCAAATAGCATTTGTTACTGTTATGCAAGAGTGGTTCAACATAAGAAAAATAAATTAATGAAATACACCACATTAACAAATTAAAGGAAAAAACATATTATCATCTCAATTGATGAGGAAAATGTACTCAAAAAAAGCCAGCAACTTTCTTGATTAAAATGCTTCAAAAGATAGGAATAGAGGAAATTTATTCAACATAATAAAGGACATATATGAAAAACATGCAGCCAATATTACACGTAAAGGGGAAAGATGCAAAGCTTTCCCTCTAGTGTCAGAAGCAAGACAAAGGTGTTATTTAACATTTTACTGAAAGTTTTTACCAGAGCTATTAGCCAAGAAAAGGAAATAAAAGCCATCCATGTTGGAATGGAAGAAGTAAAATTTCCATATATTCTTTATATGTGGATGACATGATCCTGAAAAATCCACAAAAAATAGCTAGAGCTAATAAATAAATTCAGCAAAGTAAGGCTGGGTATAATATCAACACCCCAAAATCAGTGTTTCTATACACTACCAATTAAGAATAAAAAATCAATTAAAAGAGTGTGACTTGGACTCTGCAGCATAAAGTCATGAGTTCTTTAAACCCCAGCCGGAAGCACAGGTGGCAGGGTCCTGTTCCCAGGGAGGGGACTGGGAAGTTCAAAACCTCACCGGTAGACCTGTGAGGAGGGGAATAAGCCCCAAGAGTGGGAAGGTCAGACAGGGGTTGGAGAGGGGTTTCCTTTCTGTGGGTTTGGTTGCAGGAACAAGCAAGCAGTTTACGGGGAAAAAAATAGCTGGCTGGAAGTGGTGCTGGGCTGAGGGGTGTGGCAAATCTTCTTAGCAGTGGCGCAGATGCAAGGGTTGTCAAACAGCAGTTCTAGCCATTTTAAAGTTCCAGACTGAGTAACACAGCTAGCTCAGGGGAGTTAGGCAGTGGGAAATAATAGACAAGACTCCACGAACCTATTAGGGGTCCCCTCACAGGAGGGGGTGGCCTAGAAGAGGAGTATTTTAAGGACCCTAATTACATCAAAAAATAAAGAGAAACATATTGACCTGCTTTAATGGCTAAATTCTGCCTCAAAGCCTGCAGAGAGAAGGCTGCAAGGCAATTGATTAATGAACACAGGCTGAGAGGCACCACAAGTGCCCAAAGGGAACTGAGGTTTTTTTTTTCTTTGTTTGTTTTCTTTTCTGAGTGTGTGTGTGTGTGTGTGTGTGTGTTTAATTAGGTGCTGATAGCTTTTTTCTTCTTTGCTGGTCTTCTTTATCCTTGAGTGTCCATCCTCTGTGTATAGTGATTGTGTCTACCAACACTATCTCCTCTCCTACATTCATCTTTCTACCTTCAACTTTCTGTTGTGGTTCTTATTTTCCACCTTTTTTCATTTGCTCCCAATTTCACCCTTATCAACATATATCTTGGATTGGTGTTCTCTTTTAATTCTTTCATTTTATATTAGCTTTTTTTCTTTCAGCCTATTTGTTATTAGTTCTCTCTTTCATCATTCTGGTCATATAAAACATTCTATATATTTTTCTCTATTTGATTCCCCATTCCATTGTAGACACTCCAATTTTTCCCCTATCACTCTATGCTGCCTACATGAGTAAAATATTCAATTTACTAAATCTAATATGGCCCCTCTTCCAACTTTTTTCAATAGTACTATTATCCCTTCTTCTTTCTCACCCCTTTCGAATGCTCTTGTCCTAATCTTCCTTCAAAGGAACATAGAAAAAAGCAAGGAAATACAACAAGGGGAAGAAAGTATCAATGAGAAATCTTAACACACACAGAGAACTACAATCTAAATAAAACTCTAGAGCAAAGAGAGAAGCTAATCAACTGAACAAACCAATTGAGATAAAATGAGGACCAGAAGACAACAAAAAATTACAAACAATAATGAGAAAATGGAAAACACAGACCAAAGAACAATCCAAAAATCAGGAAGAGAAGCAGAACATAGAACAACTAATCATGGACCAACTTCTGGAAATGAAGGAAGAGATTAAGGATATTAAAAAGAAACTGGGAGCACATACTGAAGAAATTGTAAACATGCAAAAAAAGATAACACATATGAAGCCGATGAATAACACAATCCAAGAAATCAAAAAGATGACGGATTCATATAACAGCAGATTTGAACAGTGAGATGAAACAATTAGTGATTTGGAAGACAGTACATCTGAAATCAAAGAGATAGCAGAAAAGATAGGTAAAAAGATAGAAAAAATCCAGCAGGGACTTAGGGATTTAACTGACAACATAAAATGCCCAAACATATGCATTATAGGCATCCCGGAAGGAGAAGAGAAGGAAAAAAGGAACAGAAGGAGTTTTGAAGGAAATAATGACTGAAAACTTCCCAACCCTAATGAGGGAGATAGATGTACATATGCAGGAAGCACAGCACACCCCAGACAGTATAAATGCCAACAGGCCAACCCCAAGACTCATACTTGTCAAAATTTCCAATGCTCAAGAAAAAGAGAAAATACTCAAGGCAGCAAGAGGAAAGAGAACCATCACATTACAAAGGAAGCACAATAAGATTAAGTGCTGCCTTCTCAGCTGAAACCAGGGAGGCAAGAAGACAGTGGTATGACATAGTCAAGATACTAAAAGATAAAATTTCCAAGTATGAATTCGCTATCCAGCAAAGCTGGCATTCATAAATGACAGAGAGTTCAAAATATTCACAGATAAACAGAAATTAAGTGAATATGCCAACAACAAACCTGCACTTCAAGAAATACTAAAAGAAGCTCTAAAGGTTGAAAGGAAAAAACTGGAGAAAGAGAGTTGGAGGAGAGTGTAGCAACATCAATAATGACACAAAGAGAAACCAAAACTACATAGGACATACATAAACTGAAACAAAACATGGCGGATGTCAGAAATTCATTTAGAGTAGTAACACTGCATGTTAACGGATTAAACTCACCAGTCAAGAGATGCAGATTTGCAGAATAGATAAAGAAATATGACCCATCTATATGTTGCTTACAAGAGACTCACCTTAGAACTAGGGATCCAGGGAAGCTGAAAGTAAAGGGCTGGATAACAATTTTACAAGAAAATAATAACCAAAAAAGGGCAGGATTAGCTATTCTAATATTAGACAAAATAGACTTTAAGTGCCAAGCAATCATAACAGACAATGATGGTCACTATATATTAGTAAAAGGGGTAACCTCTCAAGAGGAGAGAACAATCATAACCATTTATGCACCTACTCAGGGTGCCTCTAAATATGTGAGGCAAACACTGGAAAAACTAATTGGAGAAATAAATGCCTTCACAATTATAATAGGGGACTTCAATACTCCATTATCACCATTAGACAAAACATCTAGACAGAGAATCAGTACAGAAACAAAGATCTGGATAATACATTAGAGGACCTGGACATAATAGACATATACAGAACGCTGCACCCAAATACATCGGGATATACATTCTACTCGAGCACACATGGATCATACTTCAAGATAGACCACATGCTAGGCCACAGAACAACTCACAATGAGTTCAAAATAATTGAGATTATACAAAGTAACTTCTCTGACCACAATGGAATGAAATTGGAAATCATTAAGGGCCAGAGAAATAGATTAGGCATGAAGATATGGAAATTAAACAGCACACACTTGGACAGACTGTGGGTCAAGGAGGAAATCTCAAAGGAAATCAGTAACTACCTCAAATGGAATGAAAATGACAACACAACTCATGAAAACCTATGGGATACAGCCAAATCAGTACTGAGAGGGAAATTTAGAGCTCTAAATGATTATATTAAAAAAGAAGAAAGAGTTAAAATTGAAGAATTACCTGCACACATGAAAGGATTGGAAAAAGAACAACAAAACAACCCTAAAGGAAGCAGGAAGAAAGAAATTACAACGATCATAGCAGAGCTAAATGAAATAGAAAATAAAAAAGCACTAGAAAAAAATAAACAAAATCAAAAGCTGATTCTTTGAGAAGATCAATAAAATTGACAAATCCTTAGCCAGACTAACAAAAAAAAAGAGAGAGCAGATGCAAATACACAAAATAAGGAATAAAGAAAGAGATATCACTACTGACCACACAGAAATAAACAATATCATAAGAGGATACTTTGAAAAATTGTGTGCTAAATATAATGAAAATTTAGAGGAAAGGGACAAATTAATAGAACTTCACAAGCAGCTTACACTTTCAAAAGAACAATTTGATGAACTCAACAGTACAATTACAACTAAAGACATAGACTCAGTCATCAAAAACCTCCCAACTAATAATAGCCCAGGACCGGAAGCTTCACAGCTGAATTCTACCAAACATCCCAGAAAGAAGTAACACCAATCCTGCTTAAATTCTTCCAAAAAAATAGAAATAGAAGGAACACTCCCTAACTCATTCTATGATGCGAACATCACCCTAATACCGAAGCCAAACAAAAATACCAGAAGAAAGGAAAATTACAGACCAATCTCTCTAATGAAACTAGATGCTAATATCTTTAACAAAATACTTGCTAATCCCACTCAAAAACATATCAAAGCATTATACAACATGTCCAAGTGAGATTCACCCCAGATATGCAAGGATGGTTCAACCTAGGAAAAACAATCAATATAATAAACTACAAAAATAGATTGAAAGAAAAAACTCACATGGTCATCTCTATAAATGCAGAAAAAGCATTCAACAAAATACAGCACCCTTTCCTGATAAAAGCAATGCAAAAGATAGGAAAAGAAGGAAAGTTTCTGAACATGATAAAAAGTAGGTATGAAACCCTCCCCTAAGCTAAGATCATCTTCAATGGTGATATCCGAAGAGACTTCCCTCTGAGATCAGGCACAAGACAAGGATCCCCACTATAACCACTCTTATTTAACATTGTCCTAGAAGTACTTGCTCAAACACTTAGGCAAGAAAAAGATATAAAGGGCATCCAAATAGGAAAGGAAGAAGTGAAAATTTCATTAATTGCAGATGACATGATCCTACACTTAGAAAGCCCTGAGAAATCTACAGCAAAGCTCCTAAAACTTATAAAGGATTTCAGTGATGTTGCAGGATATAAGATCAATGCTGTAAAATCTGTAGCAATTCTGCACACCAAAAACAAGCAATTTGAGGAGGAAATAAATAAAATTCCATTTACAATAGTAACAAAAAGAATCAAATACCTAGGAATAAATTTAACTAAAGATGTAAAGGACTTACATCCAGAAAATTACACAACATTATTAAAGGGAATAAAAAAAGACTTAAATAAATGGAAGATTATCCCCTGTTCAAGAATAGGAAGACTAAATATCCTCAAAATGTCTATCCTACCAAAACTAATCTAGTGTGATACCTCCAACTTCATTTTTCTTTTTCAATATGTCTTTGGCAATTCGGGGCTTCTTACATTTCCAAATAAATTTTGTAGTTAGTTTTTCCAATTCCTTAAAAAATACAGTGTTAATTTTTATTGGGATTGCATTAAATCTGTAGATTAGCTTTGGGAGGATAGACATCTTGATGATATTTAGTCTTCCTATCCATGAACAGGGAATATTCTTCCATTTACTTAAGGCTTCTTTGATTTCCTTCAACACTGTTGTGTTGTTTTCCACATATAAACCCTTTACATCTTTAGTTAAATTTATTCCTAGTTATTTGATTCTCTTTGTTACTATTGTAAATGGAATATTTTCTTGATTTCCTCCTTACATTGTTCATTGTTAGTGTACAGAAATGCTACTGAGTTTTCAGCGTTGATCTTATAGCCTGTAACGTCACTGAACTCCTTTATAAGATTTAGCAGCTTAGTTGTAGATTTCTCGGGGGTTTCTAAGTATAGGATCATGTCATCTGCAAATAGTGAAATTTTTACTTCTTCCTTTCCAATGTGGAAGCCTTTGATATCTTTTTCTTGCCTCACTGCTCAAGCAAGTACTTCTAGGACAATGTTAGATAAGAGCGGTGATAGTGGGCATCCTTGTATTGTTCCTGATCTCAGTGGGAAAGCCCTTAGGATTTCCCCATTGAAGATGATGTTAGCTTTGGGTTTTCCATAAATTGCTTTTATCATCTTCAGGAAGTTTCCTTCTATTCCTGTCTTTTACAGTGTTTTTTATAGGAAAGGGTGTTTTTTTTTTTTTCCTAATGTTTTTTCTGCATCTAAGGAGACGACCATGTGATTTTTTTCATTCAATTTGTTTATGTCGTATATTGCATTGACTGATTTTCTTATGTTGAACCATCCTTGCATACCCGGGATAAAACCCACTTGGTCATGGTGTACAATGCTTTTGATATGTTGTTGGATTCGATTAGCAAGTATTTTGTTGAGGATGGTTGCATCTAGGTTCATTAGAGAGATTGGTCTGTAATTTTCCTTTCTTGTGGTGTCTTTGTTTGCCTTCGGTATTAGGGTAATGTTGGCATCATAGAATGAGTTAGGGAGTGTTCCTTCTATTTCTACTTTTTGGAAGAGTTTA
>PVKH010025103.1:0-13484 GCA_004027955.1 Chaetophractus vellerosus | reverse complement strand
GACTCAATTATGTCTTCCCTACACATGGCTCATTTGTCCCTTCTATTTAAACCTATACTTGGTGCTGGAGTTTGTAGGTATACGTCCAAGAGACTGGAGTCTTTGGGCTGTCCATGCACCAGCTGGGCCCGGAACCTCAGTGGACTTGCAACACCTACTCTCCAGTTCATTGGACTCACCCAGGACAACTAACAGGGAGGTGAGGATGGACAATCACCTTACCAAGGAAGGAAGAGAGCCAATACCTGCAAGCAAGAGAGTCCCATCGGTTGTACGGGATCGAAGCCCCCTCTCAGTTAGAGGTGGAGTGGGCATCACCATCCCAGAATCCTCAAGACTGTAGAATGAACTATGGACTAGAGTGGACTTACTGGTATTCTACTATAGACATACAGTGATTCTAGCAATGGAAGAAATTACAACATTAATGTGGAGCCAGTGGCCACTGGAGGCTCTGGGGGGAGAGGGAAAAACAGTTGTAATATGGGGGCTTTTTCTGGACTTGGGAATTATCCTGAATGACACTGCAACAACAGATATAGACCATTTTATATCATAACATAACATGCAGGTGTGGGAGAGAGTATAGACTACAATGTGAACTATGGTTCATGCTTAATGGCAAAGCCCCAGGATGCATTTATCAATTGCAATGAATGTGCCACACTAATGAAGGATGTTTATGTGGGAGGGTGTGGGAGGTGTGGGGAGTTGAGCATAAGGGAATCCCTATATTTTCTGGGTAACATTTATATAATCTAGGTATCTTTTTAAATTTTTTTTAAAATTATTTAAAAATAATGAAATATATGCTCTGGGAAAAAAAAAAAGAACAGGCAAATCCTGATGTCTTCATCATTTCATAGATTAGATCCAAGCAAGACAGATTAAAAAAAAAAACACAATACTCTAGCCACAGCCTTACCATGTCTGGGAGAGGTGGGAAAGCAATACCATGGCACTGGATTTTTCAACAAACCAGAGAGCTTAGATGTCCAAATCAACTCACTTCTCAAATGGACCACCTCTCGAGGATCTATGCTTACTACAAAGATGTCAAAGTTCAGTCTTGAGGGCTAATAGCCAATGTTTTTCATCCTCTTTAAGGCCAAGAAATCCTTTGAGGATGGATTTGATTTTTGCAAATAGGCTTAAGTCACTAGAAAATAAGTTGGCAGAGTAAGATATGTGATCAGGCTATGTCACCATGAAGGAATTAAGCCTGTTATCGCAGGTGTCAAGTAAACTGCTCCAAAGGTATTTCCTTCCAGGGTTAAGTTTCTTGAAGGCAGGGAATCTTGTCTTGTATCTCAGTGACTAGCACAGGGCCTGGATTGTGGTAGGTCCTCCCCAAGTGAGTGCATGAGTGACTCAACATAGCAGAATGGGCATGAGCCTCCCAAAGTGACTACCTCACTTACTAAATATTTAATCACCTTCTACATGCCAGGCCCTGTAAGGAGTATCTCCTAACTAGTCAAGCTTTGTCCTCAGTGTCACAACAAACCAGACCAAAGCTCATTCTTTACAATGGCTTTTGATTTTGCTTCTTCACTCAATCCACGTCATAGTTCCATTTCTAATGAGTTTAACCCACAACAGTGTCCCTACACTGTATCAGGAAAGGTGTCTAGAGGTATTCCCTGGAAAGTATTCTGTGATAAAAGTTTGGGAACCACTATCACATCTCCTTCTCTTGAGGAGTCACAGTGACACCAGCATGTTACAGGTTCTGAGAAGTCCTGCAGTAAAAGAAAAAAAAAGTTGTTTTACTCAGTGGTTCCCAAATTTAAAACAAGTTCATTTACTGAGGCACTGATCATTGACGTCCTCCATATAGTCATCTCAAGAAAGGGAATGTGAATCTAGTTATCTGCTAATTGTGGCCATAGAACCCTGTTTTTGCTGGAAAACCTCTTAAGTTTCACCAAACACCTCGGTTCTGCTGAACAGTTTGAGCAATACTGAGTCTCTCAGACCCATAATTTAAGACTGTCCCAACACCAGTGTGCTTGCATTTTGCCCTTCCTAATCATCCACACACTTCTCATGTCCCCTCACACTGTGGGACTCAGGTACTTTTAACTTCTCCCTTGTTTCTTCTCTATTCCCTTACTGGTCTGTTTGCTTGTGTGTCCCTAACATCAACAGGAATTCCACTGGGGCAAAAGCCATGTCATGCTTCTTATTTCATGTCTCCGACACCCACCCTCCAGCACTTTGCTGCACTATGCTAGGCAGAGGGGAGAGGCTCCAAAGAGGCTTTCTGACTTGAACTGAAAGTCATGTTTCCTTTAAATATCATTAAAGAAAAAAGTAACTGAGTATTATGGGGCAAAGATGATGGCTGGACAGAGGCTGCCCCTGACTGCCTCCATTCCCCTAATACTTATTTTTGTCTACAATTTATTGAGTGTTTACTATGAGTGCTTGCTAAATGATTTTTATATTATTTTATTATTTTATTTTATTTTATTTATTTTATTTTATTATTTTTTAATTTTATTTTATTTATCCCCACCTTGCTGCTTGTGCTTGGTGTGCCCATTTGCTGTGCATTTTTCTGTGTCTGCTTGTCTCCCTTTGTTGGCCAGCTCTCCACACCCCATGGGCCCCGCGGGTGCTCCTTTACCAGGAGGCCCCAGGGGCCTCCCATATGGTAAATGGGAGCCCAACCAATTGAGCTACAGCCACTTCCCTACTAAATGTTTTAAATGCAGTATCATTCCTCTGAGCAGCCCTGAGAGGTAGGGCTACTATAATCCCCCAGGCTAGAAGACCAAGGACCCAAGGAGGTGGGGGAACAGAGTAAAGTCCAGACAGTCCTGGGGCCCTTAAGAGACAAGCAGGCAGCACACATTTCTTAGGAAGAGGCTCTGGGAAGAGTCCATCAGGGCTCCAGAGCTAGATGCACAGAGATCTGGAGTTGTCTGGTCGCCAGACCCACGCTTGTTCCAGATGTTGCCTTTTCCTTTTAAGTTTGGCAGATGATTGGGCTCTGTACCCAAGAGGAGAAACAGATGCCAGCTTCAAATTTCAGAACAAGATGCAAGGCCACCATCTCCTCCCCACACTAATTGCAGCCTTGAGGAGACCCCAAGGAAGAGCACTTGCATGGCCCCTGATCCCTGAGAACATGCCCTTCACACCTCACCTGGATCAGGAGAGCATGAAACTGGACCCTGGCTGCTCCTGGACTACAGGGCTGCTGCCAGTTCAGACACTCTTGTGCTGGTTTGTCCTCAGCTCTACCTAACACAGGCACAGAGCTGGACTACCTCAGCTCTCACTAACATGGAAAATCCCTCAAGACAGTTTGCATGAGTGTGCCAGGAGCTTGGGACAGAAGTGGCCTTTGACACCAGACAGAAGAGTATGGTAACACGGCATCTAGAGCTGTTGGAGTGATGCAGGCTTTGGGAGGAGGTGTCAGGTGGCAGCTTGAAACAAACCAGAGGGTGCATGCCCGAGGCTGCCAAGACATTCTGCAGGTACCTGGTAAGGCCCAGTAGGTTTTGATCAGCAGAAAGGACAACACAGATGAGTGAGCAGTGAAAGCTCCCACCACCATTCCTAAAAGTGGACAATCCAAAGTTACCTCTGCAGCCAGAAGAGAATTACTGGGGACTCACGTCCTCTCTTGCACTTTACTCCTAATGTTAATAGTTAACATTTGGGCATTTATATGTGCCAGGCACAGATAAGTTCTTTACATTCAGTATCTCATTTCAGCCTCATAATAACCCTATGAGACAGATATTTTTATTCCCATATTACAGATAAGAAAACTGCAATAGAGACGTGAGTGACCTGCCTAAGACCATAGTTAAGCTGCAGGTCTGATATCAAAGTCCACACTTTTAACCATCCAGGTCTACTGCCTCTACCTGATTTGCACAGAACATGGTGGCTAACAGTGGAACCCCAAGTAGTCCCCAGAGCTGGTCATTAAGGAGATGCCAGCTCTCTGCTCTAGGTGGGCCTTTTAGCTCAGCAGTCCTATCAGCAACCCCTGAGCATCCAGACTCTACCCAACCTTCCCAACTGGGGCTTCTGAAAGCAGAAGGCCTGGCCCAGTATGGTGGTTTGGAGCTATGTAACTCAGAAAACCATGTTCTTAAATTTCATCCATTCCTGTGGGTGTGAACCCACTGTAAGTAGGACCTTTAGATGAAGTGACTTCAGTTAAGCTGTGTACCACCTCAATCAGGATGAGTCTTAATCCAATTACTGGAGTCTTTCATAAGCAGAATGAAATTCAGACAGAGAAAGCCACAGAGGGAACAGCCAGAAGCTAAACATCAACAGAACCCAGAAGAGAATGGAGAGGCCAGGAAAGGCTGCCAGGTACATTGCCACGTGACAGTCAAGGACCAAGGATCACCGGCAGCTAGCCACAGCACACCAGTCTTCAGGAAGAAAGCATCGCCTGATGACACCTTGATTTGGACTTTCTTTTAGCTTCAAAACTGTAAGCTAATAAATTCCCAATGTTTAAGCTGACCCATTGCATGGTATTGGCTTAAGCAGCCCGAGAAATTAAAACACCTGGTTATTTCACAGGGGCCCCTATCACCAAGTCTGAAACGGTGTGCGCCACATATAAGAGTCTGGGCCAAACAGAGAAGAAAAATATCCCTTTGTAGGACCCTTTAGGTGGCAACTAGACAAGCAGAGCATGTCTGGTAAACTGGTTAGCAGGTCCTTAGAGATCATGCTCCTGGGCCTGGACTAGCTACCATTTGTAAAAGCCAACTTTGGAAGCCCCTTTGGAAGGTCATGATCTCCAAGAGAACCGCCACTCAGTGGATATGTCAGCCTGTGTCGACGCAGGGACTTGTGCAAAGAAGACTGTGTAAAGTATACAGGATGGGACATGGCAGGGCATACAAACTGGTCACAGCCTCGTCTACACATAAAGGTTAAAAAAGTCCTATGCCAATGAAAGAAAAACCATGGCTGTCACAGGAGGAAGGTGTCGGCCAACCAGAGATGAAAATGAGGACCTAGTAAGAAAAACATAGTTCTCATTTGGCTTAACACTTGACAGTTTCAGACCACTTTCACACTTTATATCGCTTCATCCACACAACCACTCCAAGGGCTCACAGGCTTATCCACATTTTCAAAATAGGACTCCTACAGTTTAGAGGCACAGAGTGATTTCCCCAAGGTTGCACCACTGGTAAGCAGCAGAGCCAGTGTGTAAATCCAAGACTATGAACTACACAGCCTGTGAGCTTTCCACTGTCTGACTCAGATCCTATACATTGGACTTCAGAACTCTCTAAATCCTGGAGTTTCTTCCAGCCCACACCACATCAGGGACCAGCAGGTTGACATCACAGGCCCCGGTGTTCCTGAGCCTGAAGCTATGTGGCCCAGGGATCACAGGGGATTCAGGGGCTTACTGGGGAGTGATGGTCCTCAGGACCCAGGAGCAAGAGCAAACCCAGGAGGGGCTGGGTCTCTGCCAACTGTCAGTCTTCCCCAGCTCAGGGCTAGCTCCCCCATAAAGCCATCTCTCCCTGTACTGGCCCTCAGGAATGTCCCTAACCTTGCTCCGAATCCCCTGATTACTTAGTTACTCCTTTTCATACATTAGGTCTCATCCTCCAGAAAGCGTTTTCTGACACCCACTTACAGCACCCTCTGTTTCTCCCTTTGCCATTCTGAATCATCATTGCCTCTTTCTTGCCTGTACCTGTCTCTGGACAGGAAGCTCTTAGTGGTGGGGACAAGTTTTGCTCTGGACTGTAGCCCCAGTGCTGTGCACATCACAGCCCGCACGAGCACCTGATGGATGGACAGCACTTCCCTTGGACATCTGCCTTGTCTTAGCACAGACTGTCTTGTCACATCTTTGACGAGACCCTAGATGCTTGAGACTGGTTCTCCAGCTCCTCCCTCTTTCCATACCTCCCTTGAGCTCTGGGAAGGGGCTGGTACCCAGTAGGTACATCAAGCACGGGTGAGAAGATGGCAAAGCCCCTCTCCCAGAACTTGGCAGGGCTGGTTGGCACCATCTCCTTTTCCAGGTCTCAGCTGATGTTTCCTCCTCAGAGAAGCCTTCCCTGGCCAGTTAATCCCAGGCTCTCCTTTTGCCCGGTTATGCCCTCCCCAGCACTTATCACAGTCTAACGGCCAGGGATGGATGGTTGTCTTTCTCCCAGACTGGGAGCTCCATGGAGCAGAGACCTTTTCTGCCCTGAGTACTCCTGTGCTCTCAGGCAGAACCAAGCACAGTGCCCAGCATGCGGCAGATGCTCAATTAGTGGGCAGAATGAATGAAAAGGGGTTTTCATGAAACAAAAGCAAAGGGCAGAGCAGTAAGCGGGCTCGGACCACCCTTCCTTCTCACTCACGGACCAAAACCAAAGTTCTGAATGGGTGATGATCCAGAATGTCCACTCACACTGAGTTCCATGTCCCCCACCCAATGGGCTTAAAAGCTGGCCACCAACTGAGAGCAGTCAGTGGGGCAAGCAGCACTGTTCAGAGGGTGGAGCAGAGCAGTATTTTCACTGGACGTGGTCCTGGAGCTCAGCTCCCACCCCATCTGGAAATAGTACACGAGGGACCATGGCACTGACTGAGCCCATTAGACCACTCAGGCCATTCTCCTTCAGGCCAGACACTGTGTTGGGGAAAGGCAGTGGACAAGGGTCACACCAGTGACTCTGTGCTACAGGAAGGCGGAGGAAATGGCTCAGATTCAGCTAACTTTCTCTCTGCTGGAAGGACTTCACACAACTTTAAAAATATATGTTATTCTTTAATACACAGGAGTTGACATAGCTAACCCCCCAGAAAGGATTTGCTTTGAGCTGCTTTCTGGCTATAGTGATAGGCTACCCTGAGCATTCCCACTCCCCTCAGTGATGACTACCATATACCACTGACAACTGGTATGGCAGTTCCAGATTATTTTATGTATCCCCAAAAGAGAGATTATGTTTGTAAAATAATCTATTCCTCTGGATATTGTATTAATTGTATTAAATTCAGTGAGGGGCTTCTGATTAGGTTTACTTGATAAAATCAATTTAGGGCTTCTGATTAGGCTAAATTAGTAAGGTATAACTCAGGTTGAGTCGCCGCCCCCTCAGTGGGCTGATATAAACATACACTCACTCAAGACACACGGGAAGAGGATAACTTTGTCATTTTGATCCTGCCATGTGACAGAAAGGAGAAGGCTCAAACAGCTAAGGCCCCAGGGAGAGAGGAGCCATTTGCCTGATAGCCTAGCTGACCTTGGGAAAAGACCCAAGACTGATACAGAAAGCCTGGAAAGAAACGAGCCCTATGCCAGTAGAGAGAGGAAGCCCTGAGAAACAAGTCCTATGCCAGCCTGCAGTTGAGAGACAAGAAGCCCAGAGGGGAAAGATCAGCAACCATCTTGCTTCAATACATGGCACCGACTTTGGTGAGAAAGCAACCGTGAGGTGGACTCTTTAGGGCCTTGTAACTGTAAGCTTTTAACCCAAATATATACCCTTTATAAAAGCCAACAGATTTCTGGTACTTTGCCTCAGCACCCCTTTGGCCGACTAATACAACTGGGGAAAGGGACAATGTGTATGAGTGCAAAGAGAGTCAAGATCTCAGGCCCCACAAGGACTGACCCCTGACTTCAACTTCATGAGCACTGTGCTCAGATTCAGAACTAGCCAGGCACAGACATTAATTGCCTGAAATATGATGGAGCAATGGGAAGTACTCCCTGACCCCACAACCATAAAAAGAGGAAGCCGGCCAGAAGAAATTAAACTTATACTGTATTTGGCCTAATGATAGTGTCTGTGAACGCCCCAGGAACAGGGACATTCTGGTGTTCAGGAACCAGGAAACACAGGCTGGCTGGATTTGCAAAGCTCATCAGCTTTCCCATTATGTTCAAACAAAGCCCCTATGGCTCTCACAGCAGTGTGGAGTTGGTCACGCAGGGACTGACTCCATTTGCTCTGTAAGAAAACTGGGGCCCAGACAGATTAAGTGACTCACTCAAAGTCACACAGCACATAAACTGCCAGAGAGAACTAGAATATCTTCTGCTTTCTCTCCAGTGATTTTTCCCTGGTCTCCCTGGCTGATTAAATGCTATTTGTGGCTTTCCTGGGAGGGTCATCCAAATCCTGTCTCCTGTTTCCTCATCTATAAAGTGAGAAGAGGAATATCCACCTACAGTTATCCGTCGTGGTGTGTACCCACTATCAGGCATGCCACCCCACATAAAAGTCTGCCAAGCAGAGGGTCCAAAGTTCCAAAACGCCTGTGATGTTTAGGCTAATGTTTCAACTCAGCCAGTTAATGGTGCCCAGTTGTTTGGTCAAACAAGCACAGGGCTAACTGTAATACAAGTACATTTCACAGACTTCAATCATCAGTGAGTTGATTGCATAGATGGCTGATTACATTTACAATCAACCAAGGAGATTGCTGTCAGCAATGAGTGATATCTTATCCAATCAGTTGAAGGCCTTAAAAGGGGAAGTGATTTCAGCATTCAGAGAGAGAATTCCTAGCTCCACTTCGGAAAGGCAATGTCTCCTGGGAACTCATCAAAGACCTTCATGGAAGACCCTGGTTTGCAGCCTATCCTGAGTAATTTGGACTTGTGCATCCCCATGGTCATGTGAGAGAATTTTATAAAATCTCATACTATTTATAGCTATCTCCTGTTGGATCTGTTTCCCTAGAGAATCCTGACTAATACAATGCCTCCTAACTGTAACACACCAACTAATTCCTGTGACTAGATACTTTCAATAAAAACTTTACATGCCCCATGACTGTGTCCTCTATTGGGGAATCCTTGGCCCTGACCTATTGAGAAACCTGAGAGAGAAGAAGGCTACCCAGCTCTTCTGCTGCCTGACTGTACAACACTGGAAGAGGTAATTTGTCTTGCTGGGTCTCCCTTTTCTGGCTTTAGAAGAAGTTGCTGCAATAGTGCTGCCTACAGACCTACCCTGATCATGCATAGAACAGTAAGTGGCAAAAGGACTAAAATATGAAAGCAGTATCTGGGCCTCTCTCAATCCCTTACTGGTTGTACATGACTCCAGGCAAGTCTTTTGATGCTTTGCAGCCTGGTATTCCTGCCCAGTTGGCCTCTGCAGCAGTTTGGCATTGTTTATGAATTCCAAAAATAGATGCTAGATTATGTTTGTAAACTGGTCTGTTCCTCTGGGCATGTTCCCCTCTGATTGTATTAAGTTCAGAGGTTTCACTTTTCCTTGATTAAATTTAAATTAGGGCTTTGATTCAGCCTTGTCAGTAGGACATTGACACAGCAGAGGAGAGAGTTTTTAGTTTTTGATGCTGGAGCCCTGGGAAGTAAGCACACAGAGAAGCAGATGTGTGAGGAAGGAGAGAAGGCTCCATTAGACACAGCAGTGGCCCTGGGAAGAGAGATGAGCCTGAAAGTCTACAGCTGACCTTGTGAAAAGATCAGAGCAGCTGAGCCTAGAAAGAAACGAGCCCCAGGGAGAGAGACAAGACTTATGCTAACCTACAGCTGAGAAAAGAAGGAGCTGGGACCACAGAACCTTAAGAGGAAGAGGAAGGCTGAATATTCACAGAGACCAGCAGCCATCTTGCTCCAACATGGCAACAGACTTTGGTGAGGGAAGTAACTTACGCTTTACGGCCTTGTGACTGTAAGCTTCTACCCCAAATAAATATCCTTTATAAATGCCAACAGATTTCTGGTACTTTGCATCAGCACCCCTTTGGCTGAATAATACAGCCTCCCAGGATTGTATGGAGCCACAAATATGATCAAATCTGTGAAAAGTTCCAAGGACTCCTTGGAGAGATGGCAGATTCCAGAGCTGGGGCAGGGAAAGTCCAAGGTGAGACTGGAGCATCTTATTGTGTCAGAAGGCAAGGAAATGCACAGAAACCGATAGTAACATGCAAAAGGACATAAGAACCAGCTTAAAGGGACTCCCATTGGACAAATTAGAGACAATTTATGCATCAAAATGAGTAATGAGAAGAATGGATTATAACCCACTACATTAAAAAGTCCATGGAAAGATAGGAACACTTATTCACTATTAGTGGGAATGTACAATGGTACAGCCACTGTGGAGGATGGTTTGGCAGTTCCTAAGGAAGTTGAAATAGACTTGCTATGGGACCCTGCAATACCATTGCTAGGTATATACCCAGAAGAACTGAGAACAGTGACACAAAGAGATATCTGCACACCAATGTTCACAGCAGCGTTATTCTCAATAGCCAAAGTTTGGAAACAATCCAGGTGTCCATCAAGTGATAAACAAACTGTGGAGTATACACACTATGGAATATTATGCAGCATTAAGAAGAAATAAAGTCATGAAACATATGACAACAAGGGATGAACCTGGAGGACATTATGTTGAGTGAAGCAAGCCAGGCACCAAAGGACAAATACTGTATGATTGCCCTATTATGAACTAAATATATTATGTGAAGTATGAATATGGGTAGAATTGCATATATAACACCGTTTTTCTCTGAAGTGGAACAAATGTAAGTTAGTAGTACAAAATGTTAATATCAGACAAAAAAAATTATACTAAGTGAAGAAGACCAGACACAGGTACTATGTATTATATTATTCCATTTATATAAAATGTAAATATAAATCAATTTATAAAGATGAAAGATTAGTGGATATGTAGGTCTGAGGAAGGAATGCTAAGGAGTGTGGAGTCTTTCTTTTTGGAATAATGAAATTGTTCTAAAATTTTTGTGATGATCAATGTACAACATTGTGATTATACTAAAAGCCACTGTTTATACACTTAGAACAGCCAGAAACAGCAGCTATGTACAGTGAGGGAAGCCTAGAGAGATTGAGAGGTGAGGAATTTTCTTGTTTGTCTGTTTTTTATTATTATTATTGAAATAATGAAAATGCTGTAATAATGATTGAAGCGATGAACACACAACTATGTGATTATAGCAAATAATGATTGTACACTTTGAATGAATTGTATGTTTATTAGTATGTAGCAATAAAATCGATTTGTTTAAAAAAAAAAAGTCCATGAGCCAGCGTTGATACTAAAAAAATAAATAAAAATAAGGGGAAGGAAGGAGAAAGTTCTTCTTTACAGAAGGGCACTATTAAATATAGAAGGAATGACAGAAACAGAAAAAAAATCACTATTTTATAACCGCCATAGTAATAAAAGGTTCAGGTAAGATAATCATTGGATGCCACAAGCCATTAGGTGAAAGAATGTTGTGATACAGAGTGTACAAAAATCCAGCAGATACCACCTTAATCAAAGTGAACTCCCCAATGACAGGACAAACTAACGTCATGTGCCTCTTGAT
Source organism: Chaetophractus vellerosus (assembly GCA_004027955.1). Lineage (NCBI taxonomy): Eukaryota > Metazoa > Chordata > Mammalia > Cingulata > Chlamyphoridae > Chaetophractus > Chaetophractus vellerosus. The sequence continues at coordinate 2,144 of PVKH010025103.1, read as the reverse complement.
GTGATGCACAGAGAAAGACTCAACATCACCTATGAAATTCTCCTGCTGAAAATACTTAATTTGAATCTCATCATGAGACCAACCCAGACTGAAGGATTGTGTGAAACAACAAGCCCAGTGTGGCAGTTTGAGATTATTTATGAATCCCAAAAAGAGAAAGATTATATTTGTAAACTTTTCTATTCTTCTGGGTGTGATACCTTTTGACTGTATTAAATTCAGCTGAGGGGCCTTTGATTAGATTACTTGATAAGAATGCTGTAGGGTTTTTTTTTGTTCTACATCAGTAAGGCGTGACTCACGTTGAGTCACTGCCCCCTTGTTGGGTCTGATATAAACGTACACTCAGAGAGGAAAAAAGGAACTGCCCTGTGAGAGAAAAGACTCCAATTCTGCCCATAGCTGAGCTGCAAGGACAGAAGCCCTAAGAGACAACCTCTATGGGAGGAGAGAGAGGACTACAGGATCACTTAAGCATAAAGCCCCAAGAGGCTGGGCCCATGGAACAGCACAGGAGGCGAAGGCAAGCCCGGAGAAGGCTGAGACCTCAGCAGAGACTGGCGGCCATCTTGCTTTGCCACATGAATCAACAGTAGCTGACTTTCATGAGAAAGTACCTCTTATGGTACTTCAGTTTGGGCTTTTCATGGCCTAGGAACTGTAAGCTTTTACCCCAAATAAATCCCCATTATAAAAGCCAAAAGAGCTCTGGTACTTTGCATTGGTACCCCTTTGGCAAACTAAAACACCCAGGCTCTTCAAAACGTCAATGTCATGAAAGATTAAAAAAAAAAAAAAAAAAAGCTGGGGAACTATTCTAGATTAACTAAAAGTAAAGAAACCTGACAACCAAATGTGTGATGCTGGCCTGAATTCTATTATCAGGAAACAAAACAAAATTATAAAGGACATTATTGGGACTAGTAGACAAATTTCAACACAGGATACAAAAATACACACACACTCACATACTCATAAACTCCAGGCAGGGTGTGGAGATGGGAGGGTGAGAGAATAAAGCACACATGGCAAATGTTAACTGCAAATATATGAGTCAAAAATATATGAGTGTTCATCACACTCTTCTTGTAACTTTTCTGCAGGTTTAAAAAATGTCTCAAAATAAAAAGTTGGGAGAAACAAAAAAGTTCAGCTCAGTCCTTGGGGAGCTAGGAGAACTCAGCAATCTGAAGCAGTGTCCATGGGTTGACTGGGGAACACTCACCTGTCAGATACTCCAGGACAGCAGCCATGTACACGGGTGCCCCCACTCCGATCCTGTACTTGGGATGGCCTTTCTTAATATATCGCAGCATCCGTCCCACAGGGAAGATAACTCCCGCCTTGGCGGACCGTGAGGTTTTGGTGGACTTCTTCTTCCCACCCCGGCTCGACATGGCAGTGGCCCCGGAGCTGGATCAACAAGCACACTGTGAAGGCAAGAGGATGGCCCGTCAGGATCTCCCCTTCTCCAACCACTCCAGCCCCCCAGAAGGCACAGGTGCTGCCTGCAGATGCCCCTGCCCTGCAGCCACCAAGCCAGCCGAGCCCAACTCATAAGTGCCACTGGAGTGCTTTGGCCCCTGAAAAAAGCATAGCTCGGCTTTTCACATTTTGTACCATGACATCAATTTTATCAGCAACTTCCATTTAAACATTATACTGAAAATGACTGCTCTTAAGTGTCTTGCCTTTTATACAATGTAAAAGAAAATGGTATTTCTTGGCTACATTCTATATACCTGTTTAATAATTGCATTTTCATACAGTTAAGACCAGGGCTGATAAATTTGACAAAGACTTCATAAAAGAAAATAATGTCACTTGCCCTGAGAATGAAGATGCAAAGATTACCTACGTTGTTTGACAAAAACGACATGTCTAACTTACAATCCTTTAACTGTGAGAGGCAAGAACAGCTTACAAGAGCTCAGTGGATGGCCTTGTTGGAAAAAGAGGCCCTCTGAACATTTCCAGTCAGCTAAGCAGGCCTGTCTTTAGAGAAGAGGAAGAAGTGTTGGGTCTTTCTCCTTTCCTGGCTCCTCCCCCCAGTCTCCATCTAAACAGCAACCCAGTCCTGTAGATGCCCCCTCCCCAACCGTTCCTGTGCTATTCCCATGCTCTGCACCTCCACTGTGACTAGG
>PVKH010025102.1:0-13477 GCA_004027955.1 Chaetophractus vellerosus | reverse complement strand
TTCTGGGGCCGACCAAAGGTAGGGTTATGTCGCTCCCTAGTGGCCATCCCAGAGTATAGCTCCCATTTTCCACTTCCAGAAACTCACTCCTGGCTTCTTCCCCTCAATTAGGAAAGTATTTCAGAACAGAGAACCATCCATGTAAGGTCTGAATTGTCTGCCACAAATGCCTTATAGCTGTGTGTCCCCTGGCAGGCTGCTCACCAGGGCCCCCTGGTGGAGCGTCCCACATGAGCATGGGAGGCAGGCTGGTGCAGCAGTTAGGAGCGTGGCCTAGGGAGCCAACCAGACCAGGGGCCTTGGGAGTCACTAGAGCTTGGCCTCCTCGCCTGCACCAAGAGTAAAGGGACAGCCCGGTGACGGCCACAGGCAAGCTGGCAGCCACCAGCATTAAGGGTATGGGAAAAGCTGCCCCTGAGCACATGTGACCCCCCGCCCCACCTGGACAGTAATGGATCATGTTTCTCTTTTCTTTGGCTCCGGGGCCCGATGAGAGATTTCCGGAGCATTTGTGCAGGGCTTCATGCCTTGCATTTGAGTTCCTTTTTCTTGGTATTGACACTTTCTACTCTGACTTGATTTGTTCCTGACTTCTTTACATTTCACTGTTTTAGGTATTCCCTGTAAGTCTCAAATCTTTTCTGGAATAAGGTAGGATATAAACAAGTAACATTTTATTTTGGACTTGACAAGTTTTGCTCTTCACACATATATGCTGAGCTAATTCAACATATATTTTTCAAATCTTTGATTAAGACAAAAGTCTTCTGTCTAGGAGACAGTGGTCCCAAAATACACACATCAGAATCACCTTAAGTGAACCATATTCCAGGGTTCTACCTCTGGATACTCAAATTCAGCAGGTCTGGGGTAGGTCCCAGGAATGTGTAATCTTAAAAGATGCCCAGCTGCTCCTGAGGCAGCCAGCCCAGCCCCTGGCCATGGAGCAGTGCTGGAATGAGGGAATTCCAAACCGTGAAACAGAAAAAAGAGCTCATTAGTTATAAGAGTGAATGTCAAATGCCTTTACAAAATATTTTCTAAATAAAATAAATCTCAACTTTATTCAACTGATGCACTTCAAAGACAATGAGTGTAAATACAAATTTGCAAACCAAGCCCATTTAAGTTCACTAGGGCATCCAACTTAGGAAAAACCCCAGCAGTGAAGCCTTCTATAACATCAAGGCTCTGCTTCTTACTGGGTCTCTGAATTTAGCTTTTTGGTCACACCTGGAGTAAACCTCCTTGGGAATAATAAAACTATTCCCAAGCTCCTCTTGACAACCCTACTGTTTTAAACCCTAAGAGGCCACCCAAATTCTGCACAGGGTTGTCCAGATTGTCTACTGGAGTTTCTTGCACCAGCTCGACCCAATAAATCACACCCAAGTCCACTAGAGGGTGCTCCTTCCCTGGCCCAGGACTCTTCCCTCCATTCTGGAGGCTGTGGAGACAGAAGGACTCGGTTAGGCCAAGGTGCCAGCTCCTCACAGATTCTCAAGAGGCACTGAAAGCACAAGTGGGAGAGAAGGCGGTCACGTGATGTCTGTCACCCAGACTCAGTGTCCTGGGCCTCTAGGCACATGTGGCTGCTGGCCCCCAGCCCCAGGTAATAAAGATCCACAAACTGCCTACACAATTTTTATTACAAAGGTAGGGAGAACCGGCTCTGAATGTGCTGCACTGATATGGGCCTCACTTCTGGTTCAGCAAGGCCAACAATCCTCACAAAGGCAAGCATGGAAATGCACGGGTGCATACTGCAGGAACATGTCTGTCAGCCAATGGAGGGCGGGGAGGAGAGTCTCTGCCTCTCAGAGTTCAAGTCCCAAATGGTTTAGCTGCTCCTTGCACACCTTCCTCCAAAGTACGCTGTCTGGTGGGATCCACATTGCCCACAGCCAGGTCTGTGCAGTTTAAAAATCCATTTTATGGAATGCTAGAGCCCTGTGCTAGGCCCCCAGGACGGCAGGAGTGCTGGACATGAGGGAATTCCAAACTGTGCCTCCCCTGTTGGATCTGAGGGGAGAAGATGCCTCCACCCCTCGGATCACCCTCCAGGCCACAGGAGGCCCTCACCCTTCCATGAAGGGGCCACAGATCTCTCCTTCCTTGTAAACCTGTTTAGCCCAGAGGGCTCACAGCCATCTAGATCACATCTGATCAGAAGTGTGAAATCAGTACTCATGAAAGTCACTAAAAATCTGTGACAATTAAGAGAAGTTCACTAAAGAGGGAGCAATGCCCTAGATGTAGCTGAAGAGACCAACATGACTACTGCAACAGGTGGGAGGTAAAATAAAGAGGTGGAACCAGATACACACAAAAAAGAAGGGAGCTGAGACAGGAGATAGTTCAGGCAACAAGAAAAAAAGACAGCAAGTGGGGTGGGGGTGGGCAGGACAACCAATGGCGGACTTAATACTGACCAGGTTTCCAGTTCTTCTGGAGAATTTTGAATGTTATTTTATGTCTTGCATCGAGGCTACCAAGCTAGAAGGGAGGGCTGGCAGGGTCTGCGATAGATGAAAAGTTAAACTAACCAGGTCTTTCTGGTACTTTCAGCGAGTCATCACAGTAGATGGACTGCAAGACAGACTGGCTTTATGATAAATTCCACAATACACAGTGTATTGGTACAGCCTTAATCCAGGGGTGGTCAGAAAAGGAAAAAGGTCCTGGTCCCTGAAAACTGGGCCTCACAAAGACATTCACACCAGGGACATCTCAAGGGTGGCATCTGCCTACACGGGTTGGGCAGAATGGGGGCTTGGGTGGCAGCTGCTATTGCATTTCAAGGAAGAGAAGAGCTAAAGAATTAGAGATGCTAAAACTAGAGATTGTAATGGACAAATCAATAAGGTGCACAGCTATCCCCTCATGGGCAAAGGTCCCCCAAAGCCTGGGCATGACTATACACGCTGAACCTTAAAAGCCAACTATTCTACCAACTACTGGAAAATTTCAGTGACCAAGGTCTTCAGCCTCAAGACTGAACACTTCCAGGGAATAATACTGGCCTCACTTTAGAAAGGAAAAACACCCAGTAACTGTAATGTGGAAAATCTTGTTATCAGCACCAGCTTCAATGTCTCTGTTTCCCCTTGGTAGCTGCTTCCAAGGAAGGATGACAAGTATGAGTGATTAGTCAGCTACATGTCATTTTCTTTTCTGGAGGGGGGGGGGGAGGCAGGAGCAATAGTGTGTGAACCGATCTATAATGGGTGCAGGAAAAGAAGGCCTCTGCCTCTCCACTCTGCTCAAGCCTATTCATTAGGAGCCAGAAAAGGCCGGATGATGGCTGAGTGAGGACCGTCCTATCCGTGAGGCTCACCTTAAGAGCCTTCCAGGGGCACATCAGCTCTGTGGACAAATCCACGAAAACCGTTCCTCTCTCCCCCCTTCCTTCTTTATCCTTTACCCTTACATTCCCTCCTCCTCCAGTGGGAGTGAGAAAGGGAGGGCGGACCAGGCACTTGTTTCACTCCCTAAGCATTGACTTTAGCAGCGCTAGCTCCCCCTCCACGATGTCACAGAAAACAGAGCAGGTGTGAAACTCCCACGAGGCTCCAGGCACAGTCCTCCCAAGTGGTCTTCACAGTTAAGACGAGCAGACACGTCCTTGGCCCCTCTCCCTGTCACGCACACACTCACACACACTCGCGCGTGGCCACGCTGCTGGGCTGCTGCGCATGGCCGCCTCACGTCAGGTACTGCACCACGAGGAACATGATCACGCAGGTGAGCAGCATCCCGCCGATCATGAAGTACTTGTCCTGGAAAGCCCGCTTCTCGATGAGCCGCATCACCGTGTTGGACAAGCCTAGCATGTTGGCAATGTCAAGGATCTTCTTCTGAGTCCCCTGGGGCAGATGAGAAGAGAAAAAGAACCAAAGATCAACTCGCTTTGCCAAGGGTGGGTGAAGGTCACCGAGAGATGGGGCTGCTTTACCCAAAGACGTTCTCTTGGTCACGCCCAAAGCATAAAAAAGGCAACATCACCCAGAAATCGATCCACTCTCATATAGTCGGTTGGTTTTTTATCAAGGTGCCAGAGCAATTCAAGGGGGACAGAAAAGTCTTTTCCACAAATGGTGCTACAACAACTGGCGATAAAATAAAATAGGACATATACATACACACATAAGCTACTGATGCTATAAACTGGATAGATGCTGTATATGTGTGTGTAAAAAATGAACCCATACCCCATATTATACACAAAAAATAATTCAACATGGAGCACAGAATTAAATATAAAAGCTAAAACTACAATAAAGCTTCTAGAAGGAAACACAGAAGAATATCCAAAGACTGGAGACAACCCAGTTATCTATCAACAGGAGGACGGATAAACAAATCATGGTGTATCTGCACAATGAAATAGTACTCAGCGATAAAAAGGACCAACTTACCAACAAGTAACCAAACACATAACAAAACATTACTAAGAGGAAGAAGCCAGACACAAACTACTAGTATGAATCCATTTATAAAAAGTTCAATAACAGGCAAAACTAATCCAGGGTGAAATTAATCAGAACAATGGTTGCCTGGAGGATAATCTTTCTGGGGTGATGCAAGTGTAACCTGATAGGAGTGTGGGTTACACAGGTGTATGCAATTGCCAAAACTCACTGAACTGTACAAATAAGATCTGTGCACTTCACTCTGTATATTATACCTCGATAAAATATTTAAAACTAGAATATTTTACATTAAAAAAAAAAAAGGCAACATCAATAAATATTCTCTCCGCTCCCTAGCTCCAATAATCCTTGATACTAAACCATTCACTCTGTGGAGTGATTCAATCCTTGGGAATTCTACTGCGTACAACGTGTGAGTCAATGTCCATGTTTACAAGAAGGTTTGAAGTGGGAAAGACAGAAAAACAACTGACAGACACCACTACAATGACCTATAACTGCTTATATAAAAGCCACCACCTACCAACAAAGGGGTATTTTATTCCTAACCTAACAGCCCAAACCATCCAGCCAGCCCTGCCTTACTGCTTTCTAATTTTTATTTTTAAGCTCATTCAACTTCTTATAAGTTACAAATATAAATAAATGCTGGACTAGACCCCAAGTTACTTTTACACACATCACCACTGCACCTGTATAGACAAGCATCTAACCTGATGCCCCACTTCTACTTTTTAAATGAACACACATCAATGAACAACTGGGAGAAGAGTCAAGAGAAGTGAGAAAAACACGAGGCATCATGGGCAGAAATTAAAATCCTACATTCTGCCCAGACAATGATTAACAGGCCTCATCAAGAAAGATCTCTTTCAAGCAAACTTTATTGCTACCAGAGGAGACCAGATTTTCCAGGACAGTAATGGTAAAAATGAGGCTCTTGCTAAAGATCCTGCTTGTTCATCATGGTATGAGGTTTAAGGCTCAAGCCTCTAAGAGCTCCAGAAAATTACCATAAACTCCAAAAACGTATTCATTTTCAACCATGAACAGGGCCAAATCCGGCTGCTCCGGTCCAGCTCCCTCGTGCCCTCCTCCTAGGTTCCTTTGAAATGGGGTAGGCAAAAATCTTCCCTGACAGGGGTGGGGTGGGAGGAGTCAAGAGACAAAAACAGGTAGCAGGAGATGTGTTGAGGAAACGGAATCAGGAACTTGCACTTCAAGCCCCAATCACTTTGAAAAGCTTCCCAGCCCTCTGCCTGTGATAACAGCGTAGCAGGGAGAAGTTGCTAGGACTCCTCAGAGATGTTAGACTTTGGTAGGAAGCATTTGCTTTAACAATGATCTCTAACCTCCACTGAGCCTGCTTTAGCTTGAAGTGGTAGTCTTGTTCTAAAAGGCTTCTACTGCTTCGCCGAGATATAGGAAGCAGTTTCCTAAGGAAAGGACAGATCAATCGACATGTATCAGTCTAGATTACTGCAGGTGGCTGTTCTGAAAGGGTGACGCCCACGAGGCTGAAGGAGGTCACACTTCCAGGCCACCTGAGCACTGTCCATTAGAGGTGGCATCACCTGTGGCTTGCCTGACCCTATCCCTAGTAAAGATGGCAGGTGCTCTTCAGAAATGCACCAAGCCCAGCGGAGCTGACCTTCTCAGTGTGGTCCAACAAAAACTAAGATAAAAGCTCACACTTCCGAGGTACTGTTTCTCACAGCTCTCGCTGGGAGTGCTTCGTTCACAGGGGACCACACCCTGATAATAGGCACAGCCCACACCCCATTATCCATCAGGGTTGATACAGGAAAAGGGCTGAGGCTGAAACACCGTAACTGACATCAGAGTCTGTGTAATGTTTCTGTGAACCACTCCCAGGGGGGTTGAGCCTCAGTCCAAGGGGGCAGGGCTTCGAGGAACACCTGTGACTACAGAGAGGGAAGCGTCAGTGGGGACTGCCATGTGTGCTAGAGCCGATCTGCTGCTAGTCAGCCAGGGCAGCGCTAAGACCCCGTCCACGGGGATTCAGTCCCGAAACACAGGGAGGTCTCAGCTATGCAGCATCCACAGAGGGGTCCTAAGGAAAACCACCCCGGAGTGGGTCACCAAATTACAACCACGCTTTCATTCTTAGGATTCAAGATTCTGTAACAGTCTTTCTCAGTCTGTTATTAGTTCCCCTCAGAGTAACAGTCACTTTCATGGGTAAGTTCAGCAAATAGAAAAAGACTTGGATACCAAGAAAGGCCACAATATGGTTTGTTTCAAGCAAAAGAAATTGCTACTGGCAAAGGGAATTTTGTTACTTTTGAGCTCATAATAATTCAACTTCAACAAGGAAGGACCCCAAACTTGAAGGCTCTGTCTCACCATTGCCACATCACAATTTGGGGATACTTAATCAAAATGTAAACACGGATACCAAATTGTTGGACGAGGCCAAAACAAGAGGCCTCCTCCTTGTCCCCCAGCAGGGACCCCACCTTCAAGGTCAGTCTCTGGGCCCTCAGTCCCTCCAGGATACTGTGCCCGCCTCCAATGAGGTTATCCATGCCGTGGTGGATTTCCTGGAGGGAGGAGTTAAACTGCAGTGATTCATCCATTGGTATGGTGGTATCAGAGTCCTGTAAAGAAATGCAGGTGCTTGATTAACTTTGCTTGCTGGTCAGCTCCTGGGATACCGCGTCTGACTGCTCTGCCTTTGGGCCTGGCCAGCAGAACAGCTGGAGGGAATGAGGCAAGAATCAAAGGATCTAACAGAGAAGAAAACGCAAAGCAAAGACCTGGAGCAGCCTCTGTGCACACAGAGGAAGAGGAACTTGTCTCTCTCTTGTCACTTTCCAAATGAGTCCTGCTAACAAGTCTTGTTAATTCCCACCTCTGTATGATTACCCCACTTAGGAAAAATGCTCTATTCCTTCAAGCCCTCATTTGGTTCCTTCCGTAGGCTTCCTCAGGCCACTCACTAACCTAGTTAGGCCCAAATGTTTCTTTACTTGGCTTCCCTTTAATTCAGCAGTGAATGTTTGCTCTCATTCTTTATAAATTTCACCTACAGTTTATGCCTCCAATTGCACTGGACTGACCAAGGATAGAAGAGACGATGCCTTCTATTGAAGGCCTAGTGGGGTTCAGGATGGGTGCTGCCAAGCAAGCAAGAAAAGTTTGCCAAGTGAAGGAGAAGAAACGAATACCGATCAAGTAGTTTCCACTTTTCTTAGCACTTCAATGCTCATGTACCCTGAACTCGCTTACTCCTCACACCAACCCTACTAGGAAGCTATGATTATTATCCCCATTTTACATGTGAAGACACTGAAGCCTGGAGAGATGGAATAACTTGCCCAAGATCACACATCTGGTAGAAGCCCAGTGGGGCAGGAAGCCAATGCTGAGTGAAGAGCCTGCCCTTGTAACCATACTGTCAGAAGAAATGCCAAAACATCCTGGTGGCTCTGAATTGACACTGGAATTGGACAGTATACAGAAGCACATTAATGCCAGCAGTGACACTATTCTCTTCTCTTTCCCATCTCCTGACAACCAAAAGCTCTTCTGCCAAGCAGTGCTGTTTTTACCACCTAAACCCCAGGTTCAACTGCCACAAAAAGGTTAAACCACCTTTTCTCTGCTGCTCAAGTTCACAACGATTTTTCTCACACGCATGTTTTTGATTGCTCCTGCTGGTGAGGGAGCTTCTCACAGGTACAAATCATGTTAATTTCTTATATGCTTTACACTTAGCACCTTTACCAGTGCTCTGCATAAGCTCATGCTAAGTGGTCAAAAGACTCCAGTGTTTGAATGAATTAATTAGAGACTTCTCTTCATTTATATGACAAACATTTATTGGATGCCTTTTTCACGCTTCCATCTCAATGGGTACTGCCATTATCTCTCAAAAAAATGTATTATATATCCAGATAGCACAATGACCAGGAAGAAATTCATTTGGCAAGTCAATATTTATTAAGGGCACACCATATGCACAGAGTCACACTGGGCTGGCAAGAAACAAAATAACACTGAGCAATCACCCCTTTGCCTGAAAATGGCCTGAACACAACGTCAGAACTCTCAAAGCCCAAGCAGCATCTTCTGGAGTGTCTTACAGTCCATCACATTTTAAAACTGTTAATCGTTGTTACTTGATTGCTTACTCTTGGAGAAATAAAAACTACATAGGCACATTCTGAGAGACTACAGGATATTCACTGCAAAGCACGGAAACGGCAATGAGAATTAAACATCTGCAAGGCAAGAACTGATCTGAATTCTGATGGTAGGCTTAAAAAGCTAACGCCTCTTTAGAACATGATCCTCTGTAAGAAATCGGAAAGGAAGGAAGAAAATAACAACAAAAAACCCCTACCTCTGGTGGAATATATAATGCACATTACAAGAAAAGGCCAGTATGCTTTTTTTCGTTTTTTGTTTGTTTTTCTCTTTATTTTTATTTTTGGCAAATATGTTTTACAATCACATGCAGGAAACGATCCTATTGAGATTAGGGGGCAGGGACAATGGTGTTGTGAGAAATCAAATCCAAACCAACACGCTACTTTTAAATAGGCTCAAGTCCGGCAGTCCATCTAAAACTAAATGTCTGTTAACAAATTCTTCCAAATTGTCGTTCAGACGAGGGGCAAAAACACTTTAATTCATCTGACACTGGAACCACACACATACAGCACAACAGCAACTGCCTGAAGGCAGCTTTGAAATGCTCCCTTCACCACAAATGGTCTAAGTTCTAATCATCTGTCTCCATCTGATCAAAAACATTTCTACCATGTGAACTTCCACCTCTCTGCATCGGACCAGTCCAACCGGGTAATTTTCACTTCTGTCTCTTCTCCTAATTGAACAGCTTCCTCTTCAGGTTTTCGTGTTTAAAAAAAAAAAAAAAAAAAAGACTCCTTGCCTAGATCTAGCCTCTCAGTTAATGCACAGAGTTTACAATCCTTTCCAGTTGGTCGTCTCCTCCTCATCAGTCTGCTCCACACATCCCCTAGGAGGATAAAGCTCAGAGACATGAGCTCTTGCCCCAGGAAGACATCCACTGCCTGCCCAACCCCCACCCAGGTGCCTGGCTTACATTAGTGGTGAAGGTACGAGCCAGAAGCTCCTCTCGCTGTCTCTCCTGCTGCTCCCTTGCATAGCGCTTGTGCTGGAAGTTTCTGAGGGCACTCTGCAGGTGCTGGACATCATACTTCAACTGGTCAACACGACTGGAATTGATGGAGAGAGAGATTAAATTCCAGGAACCCAGTGTGGCCCAATTTGAAGTAGCCAGGCTTTGTCTTTAGGAAAGAAGACATTCCCTTACTTCTCCCTATGCCACCCCAAGCTATCTCCTCTCCCAAATCTGATTTTGATGGTGAAAGTAAAGTAGCTTGTGGTTAAAGTAGGGTTGCAGCACACAGAGATTCCAGCAGCTTTACTTAAATATCTGCTGCTCTCTGATTCTGAATGCATGACAGGGAACAGGTGACAGGAAGCAGGTCTGATGACCTCCTCCTGACCTTCTATGGATTATATAGCTCTCCTGGAAGACGCCCAAGGGCATCTTTGGAGTAAAGCATCAATGAAGTTTCTTACAACATTTGGGAGCAAGGGCTAGGGCTGGAGGTGGTGAGGGTGGTTTCATTTTAATTTCATGGTGGTGTATCAAGCATTAGATCAGTATTTCATTATAAAGAGACTGATTGATGTGATTTAGGGTAAGATTTCATTTCAACCCAACAATGCACTGGGAACCACAGAGCAGAGCAAAACTCCCTGGCATCACTAGGCTTCAAGTGGCCACGGGTTTGGTCAGGAAAAAGGACTGGAAGCAATATTTTAAAATGACACAAAAGAGGCAGGGAGACACAGGCTTCTGGGTCACAACCCTCACAGGCTTTTTATTGTGAGGGAATATCACACAGACAGACTTGTGCCCTTTATGGGGACTTTATCCTTTGCGAGTCTGTTCTGCAATGTGTAAACGGATTTTCAGAATATTCTATAGCCTCCTTTGGAGATCAGCCAGCCTTGCTGGGCGTGGGGCATTAGAGCCATGTCAGAGGTCAGCACTCACAGTTTGGCACTCTGCCTTTTGTTAGTGGGTTCCTTGCTGCACAATATCTCCAGACGTTCTAGGTGGCTAAATATCTGGTCTATTCTTGCTTGGATTTCGTTTTCTACTACTGCATAAAAGAGAAAAAAGAATAATTGCTAGAAAAAGATAATGAACTTACATCAGAATGATTAATCGAATGTATCTTTTTCCCACAGCCAATAAATTCAAAATTACAAATTTAAAAAGGAGAAAAATATGCATACTAATGAATAATGGCAAAATTCAAGGGTATAGAAAGTGACCCTGTAACGGCTATTTAAAAAAAAAATAATCTGTAGTTAATGCCATAACAATGTCATTAAACAAAAAAAAAGCTGAAGGAAAATGTGTAGAAATAAATTTTCTGCCTTTAGAAAATAAAATGAATATTTAAAAGTTGTTCAAATTAATATTTTAAGCTAAATCCAGGTTTTCTGATACACAATGAGGTCTCTTTTCCTTTCAGATTGTTTTAGGATATGGATTATAAATACCTAATAAAAAGATTGCCAATTGAATCCCCTTTAACAATGAGGTTTAAAAAAAAGCATAAAGGAAGAGAAGATTAGTATGTGAAACATAGAGAGAAGAGTTCCCTTAAGGCTTTCCATAAGAATGGGAGGGTGGAACAATGTTTGAGTCCCCAAAATAGACCAAATATCAACCGGAAAGGCCCAGGAAAGAATCCATGGAGGTAAAGATATGACAAATACGGTCCTTTTCCTTATCCCTTTTGATAAGACAGTCAAAATGACCCCTTTTCCATTTCTAATCATGCAACAATGAGATTTTTGAGAAGGCAAAGTGCCACCGACAGAAGCTAAACTGTGTACACGAGAAAGCATCCAGACTGCCGGTGCCCCGTCCAGAAGCCACAGCAAGGCTACCGCCCCGTTCTAGGTCTTCATGCCTACCACCGACAGTCACAGCCAGATTAGAACGAGGAGGGGCACAGAACCAGAGACGCTCCTGAAGCTGCGAAGGGAGACCTAAGCACTGGTTTCCAGAACACGTGGAGCTAGCCGAGTGTGAGAAGGGGTGAGAAGGGAACTTCTGCCGTGGGCACATAACCGCGTAACCGGTAGTGTCTGTGTGACTGACTCAGAAAAAGGTCCTTTTCTCATCGGGGGGAGAGGGGGCACATTTTTCAAAAGAAATCATGGCTGGGAAATAAACTAATTAAGACTGCGATTCATTTCTGAATAAATCCCCCTAAAAAGCCACCGTTCTTAGCTCAGAATAAATGGCCAATTCCAGTTAAACATCTGAATTTTTATGGAGTACATTCCTCTAAGGACTAGGTAATTAGATTAAGACAGATGAAGGAAAAACTTCCATTCCCATAGGGCCATGTCAGGTTGAATGGAGGGGTAATGGGGGATAAGACTTGTGGGATTCCAAGGGCACAATCAGGGAAATCAGTGACTTTGCCATGGGGTTTTTCTGTCCACCCTAACAACAAAACTCATTCCCCGCTGAATCATTAAGCCCCCGAGGCAGAAACAGTCAGGAAACCCAGCCCATTAGCACCGTGTCATCAGAGAAAGGGCTCTGGTCCCCACAGTTAATTACTCACAGTGCACAGACTGCTTGTCTGCCGTCTCCAGGCGTCCCATGTGAGACTGGATCTCGTGGACCTGCCTGTCAAAGGAAGAGGGAGGAAATGAGGGAGACAGGAATGATCAGCAGCGCTTCAGTCAGGAAAGGCGATTTTTTCTGATGCCAACACATAACTGATTTAAATTGACAGCAGCACCAAACTGTACAATATGTATGTGGCACTGTAGGTCATACATTTTGGCATGGTTTCTAATATTTAAACACTGAAATTAATAATAAAAATGTTGTCAAGACAGCATTTACTGAGTGCTTACCAAACATACAAGACACTCTACCAAGTCAATAACTCTATCAGGAAGGAACTGTTATCATCATCTTTGTTTCATAAATGAGACCACAGAAGCATAGAAAGGTTATGTAGCTTGTTCAAGGTCACACAGCAAGTAAGCAATAGACCTGGATCTGAACCCAGTCAATCCCACTCTCTGTTCCCTGACCCAATGTGCTGAGAATTGGTCCTTACGAGGGAGAGTCAAAGGGCAAGGGAGATATAATCCCTATCCTTGAGAAACAGTGTAATTAGGAATGACAGGCCAGGCAGACAGGAAAAAGTCCCAAAAAGATTAAAGAGAGAAACAACATGCATAAACGTAAACAATTAGGAGGCTGAGGAGCTATGCACAGTGGTGCCGAGCAAAGGCCAGCACATGGAAGGGGTTAAGAAAGAGTAAGCTGGGAGGAGTTCTAGGAGTAGAGGGAGGTTCTAAACATCACTTTTAAGAAGGACGACATGATTTAGTGAAGGAACATGAGAAGAAAATGAAATGCAAAAAGGCATGTCATGTGGGTTACAAGCAGGTTGGCCTGCCTGAGAGGTGGGGTCAGAGAGCAGAGCAGGACAAGGCAATTAGTTGGAGGAAACCACTAGAGGAAGACCTGAAAGACAGGGATCTCCTGGTTGATAAACATCTTTCCCTGTCAATAATGAGGCTACCAGCATCCTGGACTTCTGGGGTGATCCAAGGCATCAGGCCTCAGAGCACTCTCTGGAGGCTTCCCAGGCTGGGCCCAGGTTCACCCTCAGAACCCTTCCGAGCAGTCCCTGGGGACCAGTCCTTGGGATATAGCATATACTCCCCCCAACAGTCACCTCCCGGTGCTTACGGTCTCGCCACATCCAAGCCCACATAAAATGGGCCTGCGGAGCTCTCAAATCATGAGCACCGCAAATGGTGACCCCCAAAGTTTCCAATGTAAGCCAGGAGCCCAAATTTGGTTTCAACTTGCCTCTAGTCTCTCCCAGGGCTTCCCTGAAGCCTCTGAACATGATCCTATGGCACCAGAAGGAGCCAGGCCAGTGTCCAAGAACTCTCAGAGAGCTCCT
>PVKH010025101.1:0-13486 GCA_004027955.1 Chaetophractus vellerosus | reverse complement strand
GCTTCATCACCTCACAAACTGAAGATCCGTTCTCGCCACAGGACCCGGCAATCTCCACGTTGTTTCCTTTCTTTTTCAGTCATACGGAGGATTTCGACTTTCTCCTTAAGTAAGCACTTCACGGCTTCTCTCGGGCTTAGAAGCCCCAACAGGGGCTTTCCTAAACCCAGGCACTGCGTAACACAACAGCAAGCGCCATCGGCGAGAGCGGCGCGGCAGCCTGGGGGGCCGGGAGGGGACGGGGAGACGAGCCACGTGCTGGCTGGCAGCCGCCTCCCGTGGGGCAGCCTCTACTCACCTGGCAGCAGTTCAAAACTTAGGAACTTTTTTTTTCCTGGGATTTTCCAACATTTTCCTTTTTTTCCCCGTGGTTAACCGTGGGTAACTGAATCAGCAGATATGGGGGCACAACTATATAAATGCTATTGTTTCCCACAAAGTAAAGTCTAAATATATTGCATTTCCAGTGGAAATGCCAATGGGATTTTTGTGTGTGCAGAAGAGTAGGGAATGCCTTGACAGCTCTTTAAAATAAATTTATTTTACACGAGAAAATCCAAGAATATTTTGATTATAAAAAGACATAACAGGGAAAGACTTGCCCTACTATATGCCAAAATGTACTGCAAAATTATGATAATAGCAACTGAGAATGGAGCTGGCTAAGGACAAATGGCTCTGGACAGCGTGAAGACGCTAGGAGCAGAGCTAGCGGCGTGTTGGCGCCAGGCGGGGACCCTGCCATGTTGTCACCAGGACTTTTCCCCTCCCTGTGCTTACAGGATGACCACAGTCCCCAGCCTCCCCTGCAATTAGGTTGGACCTGGAAATCGGGTCTCCAGCCCTCCAGCCCTGCCTTCCCCTGGGACGCAGCCTTGAAGGCCACCTGTTCCAGATGGCCTAACTACAGGATGGACAAGGGCCTGTGACCACTTCAGACGGTGTGTGGGACAGACAGCGGCTTTATGCCACAGCCGTGACTCTCCAGGCTTATCTGTTGGCATACCTTAGTCTATCCTGACTGACACAGCCACATAATACGTCATCAAGGGAACACGTAAAATAAATAGGGAAAGATGGGTGGTGTTGGAATAGTCAGCTGTTCATTCTGAAAATAAGGAAACATGAGATAGAAACCCCAAACCATACCTAAAAATAAACTCCACTGGCTGCACACAATAAATACGTAGTAAGCCTACACGCTGAAGTTGGATGTAGGTCTGAAGACCATGAATTGATTTGGAAAATGCTAATGAAATATTGAAAGAAAAATGTATATTTTAAAATAATATGTACACAGTGATTTTACTGGAGTGAAACGGATAACTGAAAATGCAGGCGTCAGTTGCCTCCAGAATCACATCCATTTCCCCTCAGCTGCCCCTCCACGTGCAGCACAGGCCGCCCGGCTCTCACTGCCCCATCTTCCTCTGCCCACACAACAAAGCACACATTTATCCTGCACAGGACTGTGATAAAAAATATCGCCACTAACTGGAAGAGAAACAATGACTCTGCAACAGGACGGGAATACTTGTCCGTGGGCGTGCTTGTTTCTTACTGCCGCTGTAACAAACCACCACAAACCCAGAGGCTCAAACGGTTCAGGTTTCTTATCCTCCAGTTCTGGAAGTCGGAAGCCCAAAATCAGTGTCACTGGCCACAGTCAAGGGCTCGGCCTTGAGATGCATGTGTGGCTCTTTTCACCTTTGTTCCTCCAGCAGTTTCTTCGGTATGTTGGCAAAAACGCTGCTCCTTCTGCATTTTGTTTTTCCTCTCCAAAGTCCTTCCAAGTCACCTGTCTCTGCGTTGCTTCTGGAGGCTCCAGGGGAGAATCCATTTCCTTGCTGTCTCCACCTTCAAGAGGCCGCCGGCACGCCTTGGCCCATGGCCTCACATCACCCCAAGCTCTTCCACGGCATGTCTCCATGGTGGGCTCCAACCCCCTTGCCTCCTTCCTGACAGAAGCCTTGTGGGGCCATCGGGTCCACCCCGATAATCAGGATAATCTCCCCATCTCAAGGTCTGTAACAATCTCACCTGTGACGTGCATTTCACCGTGACACACAACATCTTTCTGGGTCCGGGGAGGGAGGTGATTTTCATCCCACCCAGGGGGCTGGGTGCACTCCTAATTAACCAGCATCATTTGCTTGTGCCCAGAAAGCTTAAAACTGTATATTCTCTAGACCCAAACTTATCAATAAATACTCACACGTGTGAATGTTAAGTTTGCAATTATAGGGTACCTGCTCTGTGTAAACATAAATACTTTGAGAGAAAAAAAAAGGCTGGAAATACATCCAAAGTAATATTAATGAAGTTGCCAAGGTAATTGAATTAAAGATGAATTATGCCTTCTTCTCTTTATTTTCAATTTTTATAATGGGTTATACTCATTTTATAAAGACAAATGATATTTAATTTTTAAAATATTAATTATGTTTCTAGAATCACATCCAAATTATAAAACGGCTACAAATCATGTGTCAGTACTATTCATGCAAACATTATCACGAGGCCCTTCTTCAGCTGTGCCCTATAATACCCAGTCAGCATTTGAAAATGGAGGAAACCTCCCCACAACAGTTCAAATGGCTTTTTAAACACCCCCCCCAAAGAGGGAGACCCGCAGCCAGAAGCCATTTGTCTTTAGGACCTGTGGGGTGTAGGGAAAGGAGCTGGCATCTGGTTATTCTTACAAGAACCAACATTCCAAGCACATAGACACCAGCTTTCAGCTCTTCTTTTTGCGATCTCCTACCTCCACCCCAACTCTAGACCCCCTCACACATTTCCACAATCGGCTACCACCACACGGGAGGAAAGGTGAAAAAGAGAGCACTGCACGCTTAGCCAGCTCCCTGGTACATCTGGTTTCCTGCCTGGTCTAGTAAACCTGCTGTTCTAGTCCCTCCGTGAGCAGAAAACCTTCCTGCATCTCAACCTAAAAACATTCATTTCATTCTGACGGAGAGGATTAAGTCCACCGAGCAGTGACTCCTGTGCTGTTAAGATTAATGTGATCAAAAGGGTTCCATCCCCACCTGCTCCCTCCGGGTGCTTACAGGATGTGCCCCTGTTCTGAACATCATTGTGTTTAGTCATTTCCTCCCTGGACTGCATTAAATAATCTCTTTTGGTCTCTCTTGCCTCTAGCCTTTCTAATATGTCATATTACATTCCCTTTTCGTTATCACTTAGCCAAGAGCTACACCGTTCTTCCAATCTTCCTTCATCAATCAATTCCCTCAAGACCTTGGTGAATGTGCTGCTCTCCTCTGAAATTTCTCCTTCCTCTCCAAACTCCTTCCAATATGTCTTTGTCTCTTGGTAATGAGGGGTCGGGGACAAGAGGCATCTCTCCAGGTTCCACCTCATTTGTGCAGCCGAGATGAGCATTCGTATCCACTCTGCTTTGCCATAGCTCTGCAGATACAGAGGAGTGCCCAATCACGATGGCCCTTTCCCTGACATGGCCATGATCGAGACACATCTTTTTAATCCACTGTTGTCACAGTCTCTTTTCACACGGTCCCCTTGCATGTCCCCTCTTCCCATCAACTGCCCATTTTTCATAGCCCTGTTCTCACCAGCACACTGCTACGCTGGCAGCTGCAGGGAGATGGGTTGCAGGTCCTCCGGCCTTCCGGCCACCACCCTCCAGGCTGTGCTGGCCCGCGCTGTCCCCACTCTAGCCAGCAGGGGGAGGGCGCGAGTCTAGAGGGCCTGCCTCCTCCCGTCCTTGCACAATTTGAAAATTGCAGGCATCATTTTCAGGCACGTTTTCCACGGGAAAGAGCTGCAACATACGGCATCACCGAGCTGAAAGGGAAGCCAAAATGTCTCGTCTTTATCCCTGGCAGTCGGGCAGCCAGATGAAGCCACAAAGGGGCTGGATTATGATGAGAGAGGGGAAATAAAAGAGTACTAAGGACAACTAGAAGTCTCCAGAACCCAGCAAGAGAATGAGGGCTGAACACCCTCAGTTCAAAGGCACAGGAGGAAGAGGCAAATGCAAGCTCCAAATGGCCGTGAGCCCCAGAAGGAAGGCGGAGGAGAATGGGGCACTGCTAAGTCAGGGCATGCAGGGAAATGGCGGAGACGACAGCGTCTCATCACGGTCCCCCAATCCCTGAGTCACCGCTAACTGACACCCTCACTTGGCTACACACGTCTCTTCTTTCTGAGCACGGCAGTGACAGTGAGAAACCAAATGCCTGCATCCCCCATATCATAAAACATCACTACTTTTCAGCGTCAACAGGGATATCAGGTTTGGAACTAAACAGAATTGATTTGATCATCTGACCAGCATTTACAACAGGAGGGGTTTTTGTTTTTGATTTTTAGGAACTATGGTGGAAAGATGCACTCATTCAACACATTTATCAAGTGCCTAATCCGACCCGGTCTTTGCACTCATGAAACTTTTATTCTAACAGCAGGGGAGCATTATTTGACAAATATACTAAATAGTAATTTATTCTAAGAGGAATAAGAAAACATGAACCGTAGATGGCTTTGAACCGAAAACTGCATGAGCTAAAACATATTTTGAATGGCTAATTTCTGATTGCTTAATATAGAACTAAAAGGCCAAAAAAAAAATATTACTGATTTCCTTAAGAAATCCAACATAGATCCACATTGCAGTAAGATCCAGCACCACTAACAAAAAGAGGACTGAGTTACCAACCTAGAAAGTTTGCACTGACTAAATTGAAAATGTATCTACATATTTGGAAAGAAATACAGGGATTTTTATTGTTTCTAAACCACAATAATTTGTTGTTTTCCATTATAAAAAGTACCACATTCACTGAGCCTAAGACACCGCTGATTGCAGAAAGTACCGTATTTCACGTACCCATTATGAAAGTAAAACACTGCTGAATACAAACGTAAGCAGCCATGGAGTGAACAGGAATGTGACCTGGCGTTGGTAAAATAATGTGAAACACCCTGCTCCCCTGTTCCAGTCTTCTCTCCCCAAGTTCTACTGAGCAGCTTCCTAAATGGAACAAGATGTGGTGAAGAAAACGAAAAGGTATTCTCAAATCACGGACTGCTGAAATGCTACTCTTTTCTATCCTAAGTGCTATGAAATTATTTTCACTTTTGAAATATTCCATTCCAAAAGATATTCCAATAGTCCAATAGTATTTAGCAATATTTTTCCTTTGCCCCAACTACTAAGTATTTATCAGGCAGATGGCATTTCCCTATGTATGAAACGGGATATGTACAAGAATGTTCTCTGCAGCATTATAAGAAATAAAGACTGGAAACAAGCTAAATATCTAACAAAATGGTACTTATTAAATAAAGAATGGTATATTCGTCTGATAAAATATTATGCAGCTAATAAATTAAAAAGAATAAGGTAGCTCTATGTGCTCTGAGATGGAAACACTCTGCAAGATGTTTTCTTTAGCAATGCAAAGCGAGACACAGAACAGACTGTGTGTGCTCTGCCGACGTTTATGAAGAGCCAAAGGATTATACAGGTCTATGTGTACAAAAGCACAGAGCACCTCGCAAAGGAGACAGGGGGGGACACAGCTGGGAGATGGGGTTCCTGGGAGAGAGGGGGGAGGCTTATCTAAATAGTATCTCTTATTGTACTTTTAAGATTTTGCTTCATGTACATATATCGCCTACTCAACAATGATGATGATGAAAATAACAACAGTGAGGAGAAGGAAGAGGAGGAAACGGAGGATGAAAATCCAAATAAATTCTCAAACTGATGCTATATCAATTATAAAGACATTATAGAGCACTTGGGGGTTCAGGTCTTCTGAGCTTTCTTCCAAAAGTCCAAATACACGTTTCATAAGACCGACCACCATGAAAAAAAGGTTAACTGCTTAGATCCAAAGGTATATAAAAGCCAGAGAAGTTAAATGGTTTGAGAGTCTCTCGTCCTGACTTCCAAGCTTAGAGTTGGCAGGAATCCTGCAGAGGTTTTGTTTTTCCTTTCCAGCACCATCATGGTGAAGCAAGCTTTCTTGAACAGTATGCTGGTAAAACTATACCAATGCAAGGAAATAGACAATGAAAAGTGCTATGTGACCCAGATACTTTATTATGCCATAAAAATTCCATTACCAGCATAGGAGAAAGACAAGTAAAACTGGTCACATACATTGGCTGATTCCAAGTGTGCTTCAATATATCAATGAAATAAATCAGGTTCCAGACACATGGGAGCCAGGAAAGGTTTTGACTGATTGTAAATGTGCTGAAAAGTGGATGGGGAGCAGGAGACAATGAAGGTGTGAAGGGCGGGCTAAGAGAAAAATACACTTTTGTTTTGGCTTTTGGAGAATACCAATTGTCACCAAGGCATTGGGACTAACTTTCATGTGGAAGATATTTTTCTTTTACTCACTCAATATTCAAAATTTTAGACAAAAATAAACGACCATAATATTGAATTTAAAGGCGCTGCTTCATATCTTAACGCATCGGTAAGTATTTGGAAGTACAACTGTGATCAAATCATAGGGAACTCATTGTTTGACATGTGTTTTATAAAATACTAAGTTCCCTACAATTTCCAGGGGTTTTAAAGCTTGCAGGATTTCAACCCTCTTTATGATGCTTCTCCTTCCCTTGACCTCTGCAGCTATCATCCTGGTATCAAGTGACCTGCTGTTATATATCTCTAAATGTCAGACTAAGGTAAGTCCTTGGAGCCCATTTTGATGGATGTCCAAGGCATCCTACCTGAACCAGGGCTGGGTTTGGGCTGTGAAGGTTCAGTCTTGAGCCTGAGTACACAAGCCCATTCCAATTTGACCTCTGGGGACTACTGGGGGACGAGGAGTGCCACAAACACAAGGCCCTTCCCGGCATTCCTCCTCAGTATTCCGAAAGGGTTTAGGGATTTAAAAGCTTTTAAAAAGCCGATTCGGCTTAGCAACCCCATAAGCCAAATGGCCTTATTTGAGACAATGATTTGCTTCTATGTGATTTGTACATTCAAGGGTAGTCAAGAGATTTTCCTGATAGTTTTCAGATAGATTCCCAGTTAGAGGAACAGTGATGTTACCTCAAAGGCCAGGGGAAATCCATATGCTATTTTCATAGCTGTCAGGAGGACTGATGATCAAGAAGCAGCCTCATCGATGTACAGCAAGTTGCCCTTAGTTCTCAAGGGGAAAAAAAACATGAAAAGGGATATAACACATACTGAACTAACCAGAAGATACACATTTGAAAGTATAACATACAATAAAAAGGTGGCTAAAATAATTTCTTCACTGAAATAAGAGAACAGATACAGCTAAAAACCATTGCAGGGTTCCTATTTAGCCTTTTACGGGTGGCTTCAGAGCTCTCCTAGCCCTTGCTGAAACGATTTCTTGGTACTGTACAAAGTCAGTGGTTTGAGGTGATGTTGCACATTTGCTATTCTAAGTTCCTCGTCATAGGGACCTTCCCTTCCTATACAGGCTGCCTTCTCCTTCCATCTCTAATAAGGTATATGTACAGTAGGAACATAAGTCACACTGGCTGCAAAGGTTTTCAATATCTGGGACACTTGCTCAGTTTACAGACATGTCCCTTCCTTTGGTCCTCAGGAGTGAAAGCAAATTTACCTCAACCAACAACTAAGGGCTTATCGTCAGGGGCAGGTAGAGCTGAAAGCAAAGTAGGATGGAGAGAGAAGAAACTTGCTCCAAGGCAAAGAGAACGTTAAAAGCAGATCCTGGATTAGAATCCTGATCTCCTTAATTAATCCTAAATGAAACCAGTTAATTTGCAAAACTGAATGAGTAGTAACTAACATTCAAAAGCTATCATTCTTTCAACTGTTTACACTAAGTGCCAATCTTGTACCTCTGCTGTCGAGATCCCGAGGACAGAGTTAGGGATCTTAGATTCTCATGGGGTTAGTGCTTTGTAAGCAAGGTATTTTTAGGAAACTCAAGAGGGTGATGTGGTGGAGATATTCCTGGCAGGGAGCCACTATAAAATAATCGGGGAGGAGTCTCAAGTGAACACAGAACCCAATGATAAAAAGGAGCCAGCTGTGGTGTGGTAGCTTATTAGACTCAAACCTTCACCACTCCCAGTTTTCACAACCTTCACTGTGTGGATTTACAGTTCCGTGTTTACATAGAGAATATTTCTCCTTCCCTTGACTCGCAAATCAGCCTGTGTGCCTTGCTGGTCAGTAGACTAAAGCAGGTGTGACTGTGGGCCAGTTCTCACGAAGTCTCCTGCATTTCCATCTATGTTATTGCACTTCTGCTCTTGCTATGATAAGAACTTGCCTGGGCTAGCCTGCGGATGCAAGGATCAAGGTGAAAAACCTGTGGACCAGAGATGCCCCCAGAAGAGCCAACTTGCATAGGGGGGAGTGAGCCCAGCCAGGCTCAGAAGAGCCACTCGGCTGAGCCCAGCCTGACCCTAAGCTGTGGGTCAACTCAAAAGCTGACCCAGCGGCATATCAGCTCTATAAATGCTGATTTTTAAACACCTTCAAATATTTTGTGGATGTCTGTTCTATACCATTTTGTGACCCCAGTTGACTGATACACCTGGGAAGAATTTAGGGAAAGGTGATTCCAAGAAGGGAACAAGGTCAAAAGCCTGAAGGAGAGTAGAGCTTGGAGTCTGAGGAACAGTAAGGAGGCCAGTGCAGCCGAGCAGCTTGGCAAGCATGTGACAGCATAGTAGGAGATGATGTAGGAGCAGGAGGCAGGAGATAGACTGGGTATGGACCTGCAGGCCGTGGGAGAGATTTATCATGACTGCAGCAGAACGCCATCAGGAGGTTTTAAAACAAGGGAGTGACATAATCTATTTATCTTATTTACAGATGACTCTGGCTACTCTGCAGAACACAGATGTCCATCAAGAAAGAAGAGAAGAAGAGAGATGGAAGGGATTCTTGCAATAGTTCTGTCTAGAGACACTAGTGAGAAAGGTGATATATTTTTTCATGCCCACAAGGAAGTATATATCATCTGTATGTATACATAGATCCATATATTCACATATATCAAATATGTAATATAGTATATAGCACATATAACCAGTTCTATTGTGTGCATCATATATAATCCTATATTACATATTTTAAATATAACCAGTTATAGGCATGATACATATGCATCATACACACCTACATATATATAAAATCTCAGCTGTTTCAGCTTAGTGCACAATAGTTGTGCGAATCACAATTGGTAATGGAGAGAGAGAACATTCAAAAGAACACTGGTATCCTCTTGACCAATCTACTGGCATGAAATGATAACCAGAACGTCATAAAATAGTTTCAGGTCCTAAAGCATTAGAGGTGTACTTACAAATAAAAGACAACCCTAAGTTTCTCTAATGTGCACTGCTTGTTTACATAAAGCAGAGCTGAAGCCCCTTGCAGAGTGGTGAGCACAGTGCCCAGTAAAGGAGTATTATCCCTCAGGCAGCCCCGGGAAGGAAATGCCCTACCTCTGCCCTAAGTGGAATATGGAAGAAAATTCACTTAAAAATAAAAACGTACGGTCAGGAACCCAGACATCATGTTCTCATACTCACTTGCATTTCAACCATAGATAATTAGAGAATTCACACAGAATCCGTCGGGGTCCTACATTTAGATGTGCTTTATTGGGGGTGATGGGTGCATATAAACACAAGTCTATAAAAATCTTATTAAATGAGTCCATACACATGTGGAAGTCAATGAAAAGTAGTAAGGAACAGAAGAAGTATTTCAGAAGTAGGAAAACAACCGTGGCACTCTTTGCAAAAAAAAAAAAATGTATGAAGGAACTCAACCACAAATATAAACTGTACACATCTGGAAGACAAAGACAGAATTCTAGCACACCGTAAGCCAGATTCCCAGGACAGATTATTATGAAACTCAGGAGTGTCTTTCACACATTTCATCTTCCACAAGGAACATGCAGGCCATAAAATGTTCTCTACTCCTCTGTGGGCTATTAAGAAGCCCAATGCACCGCAGAGCTACTCAGGGGAGTTCCTGTAAAAGAGCCGTAGAGACAGACACACCTGGAAATAAACACATCAAGCCCATCTTTAACAGACATGATTGACATCAGAGCTTGGAGCAAAGAATCTGAATCCTGGATTTTCTATGGGATTTCTCCACCCCAAAGAAAACGCCCCTCAGCAGAAGGGCCCCAGCTCCACTGAAAAGTCAGAAATAGATTTTGTGTGTGTTGGTGTTTGTATTGTTGCTGATATAGTTCTAAGTCCTTATTGGCAATAATGGCAGAAAATAATTTTAAAAAAGGCTACAATCACGATAAATATAAGCCAAATAGTATTGTTTTCGTTTCTTGGCTGCTAAAACATATAAAATGCCATGGGTTGCCTTAAACAACAGCAATTTATTGCAGAAGGTTTCAGAGGCTTTTCCATTCTCCCTCTCCCTCTCCCTCTCTCTCCCCACACCCAAAGGACCAGGGATTGGGACCTGAACATGCCTTTTGTTAGAGAGGAAAACTGTGCATAGAAAAGTTATGCCTTGCAGAAAATTAGATTGATTTATCAACATCTGTGCTTTGGTAAGGGATTTTGGACATTTGTTCTCCTTGCCAAGAAGTCATTTCCTCTTTCCACAAGCTATCTTTCTACCTCTTTCTCCCCCAAAGTACACGTAGATTGGTGGGTTGATTCGCTCACAAGCTGAGGTGGGCATATGACTGAGGCCTCTGCAGGGCATGACATCATACCTGGCACTGAGATGGACGCTTGGTGCAAACCAGTCACAGCAAACACCCAGATTTCTGGGGGAGACTAAGGGCTACTCTTTTCCCCCTGGGATTTTTGAGAGATAGGATACAGGCTTGGGGTTTCTGGCAGCCATGCTGACACCAAAGGGGGAAATCAACCTGAGAACGGAGAGAGGAAAGCAGAGCTGAGATGTGGGAGATGAGTTACTGCCAATGGCTGCTTAAACCCTAAACCGGTCATGTCCAAAACCAGCGCCCCTCTTGGAAGTCCCAATCTTATGAACTAATAAATTCCCCATTTAGCTTAATCCAGTTTGAATATGGTTTCTGCCACTTTCAATTAACATATTCACAACTAGTATATTTTGGTGCATATATTATTAAAAACTCTTTCTTTATAATCTAGGGCAGATGTAATAATAAATATGTGTCTTTGAATTATAGAAGTTTCAAATACCAGTGGCTACATATTATGAAAACCCAAATTTCCCCTCCAGTCAAATAAAAATAATTTACACCCCAAACATGACTACTGATATCACATAATTTGTTTCACCAGTTAGAATTTATAATTGCTCGGATGTTGTTACATTTTAAGTATAACCTTAGAACCATAAAAAATGTACTGTCATAAATCAGTAGAATTCATGTATTTTATAATTTATACATTAACTGTGCCATTCTTATCTTGTGCATACATTCATTTTCACTTGTATAGAGTTGGATTATAATTATTTCTGTTATTTAATTCTGTCTCCCCTATTGAAGTCTATGCATGCCTCTAAGTTCAGCACCAGGGACAGTGCCCAGAAAAAGTTGGTGCCCTGCTGGCTGAGGAGCCGCAAGGACCAACCTATGGCATTAAAAGACTCTGGCAGAAAGGATAAAAGCGAGAGCTGTGTAGCCTATATCCAATTATCACAGCCACCCTGCAGATTGCAAACATCTACTCATATTTCAATTAGCCACCTTTGTAAAACTAGTGACCGAAAACCTTTAATATTAGAGAAAAAATATTAATACAGCTAACAGTGACGTCCTTAAATTTCATTCTCAAAAGTAGATAGCAGTACTGCTTGGGGTTTAATTGGCTTATTTAAAGTTTGGGGAGGAGACAAAACAGAAGGTAAAAGAAAGGAGAAAAGGGAATTCACGAGTAGGAAAATAAATGGGGCAAAAAAGGAAATGAAAGTAAAATTGTAGGGTGATACCAATCACTTTCAAGTCCCATGATATAAACTTCTTGGCCTTAGTCACTGCAATTCTTTGGGCCGGCTGTTGGTTTCCGCCACATAGGGACGTGCCGTTCTGAACAGCACAGGTATCGTTCCTAGACCTGACCCGACTGCCCAGCCTCTGGCGACTGCCTGCAGGTCAATTAGGAGAGAAAAGATGCGTTCAAATCACTAGAATGCACCCAGCCAATCGGAAAACGACACAGATGCAAGAAAACTTCCTCCCTTGTGCCCGAAGCATTATCATATTTAGATACTGAAGCATGAGATTTAATTATCATTATCGTTATCTTAGCTCGACTAGCTGCAAATGAATTCCAAGTTCCAGGTACCCAGCCAAGACACAGAATGAAGAGGTTGTTAGGAGACTTAATATTAAACAATACAAATATATACCTTCCCAAGAAAATAGTTCTAATTAAACCAGTCTTCGCCTTGGAGAGAAAGAGTATAAAAATAAGATGTGATAAATTCATTTTAGAACAAATATTTTCCCACTTAACCTATCAGCATG
Organism: Chaetophractus vellerosus; assembly: GCA_004027955.1. Lineage (NCBI taxonomy): Eukaryota > Metazoa > Chordata > Mammalia > Cingulata > Chlamyphoridae > Chaetophractus > Chaetophractus vellerosus. The sequence goes on along the minus strand of PVKH010025101.1, from coordinate 1,013 downwards.
ACAAATTTAGTATTTTTCTCTTCATGGTGTAGATGTTTATAAAACTGAATCATTTACCCTTAAAATATACTAGCGATAGAGATCTGAAACAGCTTTGATGTAGCTTAATCTTAAATATTCTACTCGTTCTACTTGCAGATTTTTTTCCCACATATTGTGTAGATTTTGTTCTGCGGTGTAGCACACAAAACCATCCATGTCACTGGATAATTTTAGACATGATGGGTGTAATTATGGAATGTCCTGGTGGGAACATTATCTTGTTCTCATGGCATTGTGAATATCCCATGTTACTAATTCATCTACACAAGGTAAACACAAAATGCCAAGACACAACCTACTCCCTAGAGACCAGGGATGCACCCTAATTAAATCCCCAACATTATATGGAAGTTCTGTCATCTCTCTCCCCCTCAGGAAAAAATGGCCCAGTCTGATATTATAGTCTACTGAATAATCTTTGATGGACACTTGGATCTCAGCACCAGAACCTCAACTGGTTCTCCTTGTAATAACTCCATGTCTCCTATGCAGTCTTTAAATTATAATTGGCAATTAGGGTTCCTATATATGGAAGGAACTTGCTGATTAGCAAATACTTATTGGGAAGGCTCCCTGACAGTCACATTTTCCATGCACATACATAAATTGGAAATGAAATCTTTAACATGTTACTTTTATATGGGTCGGAGTTCTTGGTTGCAGGCAATAGAAAGCCACATTAAATCCGAGAGGGCCAGATAAACAGGCTTAGACACTAGGAAGCCAAGAATAATGCAGCCAAATAAACCCAGCCAGGAAAATGCGCCCCCCCTCCCACGGCAGAAGTCCCTAGAGGCAGAATCGCAGCTGGCGCCATGGCCTCCGTGCAGCTGCACTGCTGGGGCTGGACACCAGCCACGCCGTCCAAGCTGGCTGGGAGACACCGCTCCTCAACCACCGTGCATGCCGCGAGAGCCGTGTTCCCGCACACAGCAAGCTGCACTCGCACGGTGGTCACGTCCGCCCCTCGG
>PVKH010025100.1:0-13473 GCA_004027955.1 Chaetophractus vellerosus | reverse complement strand
TACCATGTAACTCACCTAACACTGGCCATTAGAGCCAATGTTTTAACCTAAGTGTTCATTAGTTGCAAGTTTGTGCATTACTCTTGGGTTGAATCACTCCCTTCCACCTAATTGTGTGCATCCATGTTTTCCAGGTAATACTTCTGCACCACTTATTGAATTCCTAGTAATAGTGTCACAGCATGTTTCAAGAGTGCCGGCTGCCTGGGGATGTTATGACAGCTGGGGTCACATTTGGCTGAATAGTGTTTCGATTCTCCTTGCCTGAATTGACTGTCCACATAGTGAAGACAGAGCTTCCTTTCTTTCTTTCTTTCTTTCTTTCTTTCTTTCTTTCTTTCTTTCTTTCTTTCTTTCTTTCTTTCTTTCTTTCTTTCTTTCTTTCTTTCTTTCTTTCTTTCTTTCTTCCTTTCTTTTTCTTTCTCTTTCTTTCTTTCTCTCTCTCTCTCTCTCTCTCTCTCTCTCTCTCTCTCTCTCTCTCTCTTTCTTTCTTTCTCTCTTTCTTTCTTTTTGTTATTTATTTATACAATCGGGAGAAGTTGGTTTCTTCCAATGGATTCCCAGGGGATTATTTTTATCACCCTTTCTCTGCCAGATGACAGCTGCTATCTTAGAGGGTAATGCCTTGTACCAAGGGACCTGCAATTATGTTGGGGACCTATGCCTTCCCACTGCCCTTTCTCATTCCTCTGACCGTGCTGCTGCTGCTATTCCTGTCTTTAGTCTTTAGTATTTTGTGGATCATGGTTCTGCAATTATAACCCATTTTTTTGTATTCTTCTTTTCTGTTTCTTTGTTTCATATTTTCCAAAGGTAAATTCTTGTGGTTCAGGAACTCTTTCCAAAAGCATCAGTATGCCAGACTCATTACTTGTGTACTGAGTTTTAAGCCAGGAGCTCATTTCCCACTGCTCTGTGCCAATGTTATGACAGCAAGACGTTACAGATAGGCAGCATTCACTCTCTACCCGAGTTGCTGATTAGGTTGTAGTCTAGAGCAACTCAATTTTTGACATGAGAAAACATGGCTTTTTCTTCTTCAAAAATGTTGGTGGGTCCATTGACAATAATTTTTAAATTGCTATAAATGCATTGAATGGGTATATGAATATTCAAACAATTTCGTTTCACCTTGTGTCCCTATTAGCAAATACTTGAGGATCAGTAGAGGAAATTTCAATGTTACTTCTCAAGTAACAATGGATGTCCACCACATTTTTAATAGTAAATGTTATAAAATATCTTATTTTTGTTCTACTACTCCTTCCTTATCCTTTAGTCTCCCGGCCTTGGTTGCCTCATACCTTCCAAAAAAGGAAGAGAGCAGTTAATGTATTTGGAACACCTTCCAGGATTGCTAAGGATGAAGTAATAAACATTTTTCTACTTATGTCCTGTGATTCATTCTCATTCACATGTAAGGTTCTGCTTCTCACTAAGGCTGTGGACATACATTAAACCCTAAAGACAAGCTGCAATTGGCCATCCAGCTAGGAGGCATACAAGGAGGGATAATGGCATAATCAATCTCCATTGTCCTTTTGTCATAACACATTGGCTAGATTGAATAGTGACCACAATAATGACTCAATATTGCTTGTGTGAGGGACAGATTTGCTGTCTTTTTTGGCTAGTCTCTCCTGGGTGGTGAAGAAGTAAAGTAAGCTTAAACGTTTCTCATAAGGAATCAAGGTAAACCCACAGTCATTACACTCTCCCTGTTCTTTTGATGCATAGTATCAAAATGTAAACCCTAGAGGAATGCTAAAAATATATGAATGTCTTCTTTCCTTCTTTTTTATTTGTATATGCTATCTTTAACCTTCTTGAGGAAGTATGTTATCCAAATGTTTATTTTCCAAAGGACTCATCTTCTTTTTGCTTAGCATACTACATTTCACTATCACTGCCAAACTCTATATGAAAGGTGACTTGACCTCTTCAAATCCTGGCAACACATCTCAACTATCTCGTGCAAATATTCGAAATTGATGGCAGGAGCCATGAGTCAATGATTCATAGCTGTATGTTGTATTTATCTTTTTTTCCACACAGGATTCTGTTTTGTACAAATCTATAAAATTGCAGTCCAAGCTTTTAAATTCATACCTTTTTAAAATGACCCATTAATATTCACAAGTAAAAGTTTGTCACAATTTAAATGATCAACACAGCTAGGCAAAATTTTTGTTCCTGAGAAAATGTTAGAGATAGCCAAGGCCTTCATTTATTTTATAGCAAAGAATCTGAAGTAGGAAGAAGTGAACCTTGTCAATGGTCATGTAAGTGGACAGTGGGAGAATTGGGGATCAGATTCAAGTCTCTTGAGTCCCAGGCCTTTCATTCTGTTATACTTGTGCCTGTACTGCAGCATGGCAAGGGATATCAGACAGAAACACACAGAATCTCAGTCCTCTGGGTAATCCCAAACCACTGTTCCTTCCATTTTTGGCACCTACCATTATTCTCATCTGAATCACTGAGGAAAAATGTCAATAAACGAAGTCAACCTTCCAATGAACAAGTTGCTGAGTAAATGTAATCACTAATATACTAATGTGACCACTGTAAGCATACTTCTTCTCTTGGCCATGTATAATAAATGGGAGCTCCCACCAAAGACTATTCCAAAATTATATTGCCATTATCTCCAGGAGAGAAATGCAAAAGAACTCATGAAAGGGATATATTAAACCCTGAATAATACCTGCTTGGGCAGTATCTCCTTCCTTACAGACACAGTTATACAGGAGCCAGACCAAATGGGGGAAAATATAATAACAATAAAACTTTAAAACTTCAGAGTGTTGTCAGAGGTATACTTTACATACATGGTAAATTTGTTTTAACCTTAATAGACATGGGAAAAAGAAAACAGAGAACACAATAATGAAAAATATTTTAACCTTCAGGATCTAGTTCACACTATTTTTCTAAAGTCTATTTACTTGAAAAAATGAACAGCTGTGAAAAGGAAGGATAAACAGTCATCTAAGTTAGTAGTAAAGCTGCAGGAAGGATTTCACAACACTTGAATTCTCCTTGCTTCCCTCTAAAGACCCTAAGTGCACTCAGTGCAAGTGGTAGCTTTTCTGCTTGTCATATTTGAGGAGAGAATCACTTTTTCATGCCTAATAAAATCTGGCTACAGGTCTGATGAAACCTGAAGTGTGGGAGGAACAAGGAAGGGGCTGATGACCAAAGTGTGAAGACAACGACTTGTACTGCCTAGGTCAGCAGGCAACCTGGCTAGAGAATCAGCACCAAATAACCCAGTGCATGGAATGTCAAAGATCAGGAAAGAAGCTGTGCTCTGGAGAAGGGGAAAAAAAAAAGGTGTGACACTTAAAACTCCAAGAGAGTAAATTTTAATAGTGTAGATGTTGTACAGTATTTTTAGGTTTTTGCATATTGTTCATTCTGTAAGACCTTCAGAATCTGGTAAAAACACATTTGTGATCAGAACAAACTGAATTTGAGCCTGGAAAACTAACTTTATTTTTATTATTTTAACTCCCTATCAGTGTCTTCAAGTGCTCCTTGGGAAATAATGTTAAAAGTAATGGTACCTGCACTGGTGTTTCAATAATTACCTAATTCTTACTCACTTGGTTTGAGAAATAAGGCTCAGTTCAATTCCATTTCTGAATAATTTGAGATTGAACAGTTTCATTTTACATATAGTGGTATTGATGAGAAGTATAGGAAAGGGATTTTTTTTTTAAACAGGACCAAAACAAGTATTCCAAATCCTGAGGAAAATGGATCTTAAGCCACAAAATAAAAAATAGCATACCAAAAAATAATTCTAAGGGTCTATGGAACTACTGGAGGCCTCCATACCTTGGTATACTGAGGCCTCACATGCCTATAACTGGATAAAAATTAAATTAATATTTAGGGGTTAAATTTACCAAGGTGTGAAGAAAAGAATTTAACTTGGTATTGTCTATATTTTTTTATGTGTGAGGATCTAAAATATAAAAATGGCTCCGATCTTTAAGTAGTCAGGTGGTAAAATAAAGGCACATTCATCCACCTGGAGAGAGAAGACCCAAATAGTTGAATCAAGAGACAAGGAAGAGTACATATAGTGAATTCTCATTTAAAATGACATTTAGAAATATGTTTTTTTTTTTAAACAAGAGAAAAGGCTCGTGCCTGGAAAGTCTGCCTATACTGGGAACTTAAGATCATTAAAGCTCAGTCAGTAGAAAGTGAGGAAATGATCACTTGTATTCAAAATAACATTTAAGTACAGGCTGAACATACAATCAAATAAAAGAAAAAGAATTATATATATATATATAAAGATGACCTTTAAAATACTAATGGGTTCTCATCACTAACAAATTAAGATAAATTTATCTGCCTGACATTCTATGCTCTCACCTAACTGCACAATTTTTACATATACATGCCCTAGACTTCAGTTAAATCAAACTATTACATTCGTTCTTTTGTTACTGGCTCTTTGTATTTTTCCCTCCATTCCAACTACTTTGGTCTCTCCTTTCAAACTGCTGCTCATCTTTTAAGATCCATATCAAAAATATCCCATCAATTTCATAAAGATATTCATTTTATTAATTGCATTAATTCCCTCAAAGTAAAAATGTAAATCCTCTTTCTTTTTAAATTTATTGCATTAAAATGAGGATCATAGTGGCTGGGTGGATGGAGAAGAACCTTAGAAAAGGATTTGAAATTAGGTAATATTTCTTAAAGATATATTAACATTCAAGACTTCAAATGATTTTTTTCCAAGTCACTTAATCGTTCGACAATTTTCCAAGTACCTATTGTGAGGCAGATCTTTTTCTAGAATCTTGAGGTGAAAAAGATGGATTAAGACCTGTCCCTGCACTCAAAAATTTCACATCTAATGGGAAAGAGGGATTTGAACATTGCTAGACAACAAAAGCAGAGAAAATGGCCAAAGAGAAGAAGTACCACTGCATATAACCTACTATTTTCATAAGTTTTCATTTGTCTAATTTTTCAAGATTCAGACTGATGAGATCAGTGAATATTATCTTTTTGTGTGATATCATCCATCACCGAGATACCTACTAGAGAGCTAGAAACAAAAATAAACAAACAAAAAGATAAAAATCCTATTTCTTGCCCTGGGAATGATTGAATTTGCTCCTTAGTTTCATTTGTTTCAGAATTTCACATTTCATGTTTACTTTAGCACCTGTGAGTCAAACAAAACATGGAAAAAAATCTATTATTATCTTCCTGTTTGCATATATGTATATTTTTAAAGCTTGGAAAATCTTCATATTATATTTCTGACCATAATATTGAAATCCCATGATAGAATCGAAATATTTTTTTGGTTTTTGGGTTTTTAACCTTATTTTTATAGAAGTTTTTAGATTACAGAAAAGCTACATCAAAATTATAGGGGATCCCTATATTTTCCCATATCCCCCACACCCTCCCCTTCTAACATTTTCCCCTATTAATATCATCTTACATTAGTGTGGTCCATTTTTTACAACTGATAAACCAATATTGAAGCATTGCTACTAACCATGGTTAGAGTTTACATTGTGGCTTACACTTTGCACCATGTAATTTTATAGGTTTTGACAAAATGTATAATGGCCTATATCTGTCATTGCAATATCATGCAGAATAATTCCAATGCCTAAAAATGTCCCATGTTATAACTAATCTTCCCTCTCCACTCCTCAGAATCATCTTTTTATCAACATTACAAATTCTTCCATTACTCCAATTATAATAAGTCTACTTTGGACTATAGTTGCATCCCCCCTTTATATTTGTTCATTCTTCAATCTTGAACTTCAGATTGAGAGAGGGCTTAGATCTTATGGAGCACATGGAAGGAACTGTTTTGCTTGCAGTTGTAAATATTCTTTGCTTTGGGGGGTCGAAAACAGAAATATTTTTAACATTTTTTTCCTTATTTAATCTTTAAAAATATTTTCTCATCTTTAAAAATATTTCTGAGCACACAAAATGTTCAAGTAAACAAAAAGCAGAAAAAATATATACTTAGGAAAAAAGAACAAAATTTAATAGGGCCTCAAAATTTATTTAGAAAGCTAGGTACAAGACAATGTATTTTCATTTCCCAGAAAAGGAAAAATGTGTAAAAGCTCAATGTGAATTTATTTTAGAATTACTGAGGAAGCAACACTGAGGAAGAACATTGGCCTTATTTTGTTAATGAAAAACTGTGTGACCTTGATTTAAGCAATTAACCTTTCTGCACCATCAATTACTAATTTGTAAAACTGAGCTGAATATTTCTTCCTATCTGAAGAAGTTTAATGGTGTATTGAGACCTTTGAAAGAAAGCATTTTGCAAAACACATCATATATTGACACATTTTACAAGTACCAATACTTAGAGAAAAAAGAAGTAAACTAAAATCATAATTGTTGAAAATGGAAATATGCATATGTATAAAATGTCATTTCTCACCTTTTGAAAACTTCCCCAAGAAATCTCACAATATTAAGAATTAAAATCTAACATGAAATCCCTAATGGTAAGAGTACAGGTGGAGCTTATCAGTCTCTCTTCAAGTAAGTGCTTTAGAAGTACCTGAGTATCAGAGATCCTATATTGTAGTATATGGTTATAATAGACCAGAATGAAGATCCCTTCCTAAAAGGAAAAAAAAAAGTGTTTTATTTTATTGTTGTTGTTGTTTTGTTTATAATTGCCCTGTAGTCAAGTGATCAGGAAACAGGAGGAAGAAGCTTTGGAACAGGTGCCAGTGCTTTCAAAATTAATTCTTTTCAAAGACAACTTGTTTTGATAATACAACAGGCACATCTCTTTGAAAATCTAAGTGGCAGTCCAGCTGATAAGCACAGCTTAGCCTGCTCAGCATACCAAGTCAGGAAGAGGATTTGTTTCTACTCCAGGGCTTTCTTTAGAGCTCCTACGTCAGGAAAAGTTGCTGCAGTAGAGTTGGTTTCTGAACTGATGAGAAGCAGTCTGAGTAGAACTACTGGCAGGAAAACAAGATCTAGTATGAAGGTAATATGTGAACAATAAATATGAGAAAGATGATAGATAGATAGATACACAGATACATAGATACATAGTTACATAGATAATTACAAAGATATTTAATGTGTTTGGTACATTTAATACACGCAAATTAAAAATAAAGCATTCTGATGATAATTTTCATAATATGGTTTAGTAATTGAACAGTAACGTATAACGATATTGGTAAGTCTTATGATAGAAATCTTGTAATTGCTATAAATTTCACCTAAGATAATTATATTGCAATGGTATTTTTCATCAGTATAATATGGCTATTCAATTAAAGACATCTCAAGGAACTAAACTACATAGATCATAATTCTCAAAACCATCAAAAAGTCTAATTTTATTACTTGAATCAAAGAATTCATATGAAAATGTGTCAGGTAATGGATGCTATCCTGAATAAACATGCATGCCTCTCTTACCACTTCGTGAATATTATTTTTGGTCAACAAATACAGGTCATCAATTATTTCATCTATTTACTAAATATAAAACTATACATTAAAATATAGGTGATTGCCTAATATTATTAGAAGAATAAAGTTAAACATACACATATTATATAATAACAAATTGTGCTATGTAGTATAGAGGTTTCTGACTACCCCCAAAGTTTCAAAACAAAGCTACTGACACACTCATAGCTAAATGAGCAAGATTCTGCTTAGGGTGTGTGGGGAGATCAGTAGAAGAATAAAGAATACCCCTATCTTCTGGAATAGAATCTAATGAATATGCCTATATTATATTATAAATAATCTGACATAGGTTTTGTTTAAGGTGACCATCAGTCTTCCTCAGGTACAAGAACAGCAAAGTGGACACTGAAGGTAGAATGACAAAACTTGGAAGGCAAGTGGTCATTTAGAGAGTTGTTAGAAGGCTATAGGGGATAGTAATTGGTTTTTTTGTTTTGTTTTTTTGTTTTTTTTTAAAGATTTATTTATTTTATTACATATCTCCCCTTCCCCCACCCCCGCTGCGGCGACGTGCCGAGACTGGTCACTGCGTAGGCGCAGCTTTACCCGCTTGTGGGCAGCTTCTGCTTCCATTCACGGCTGGCTTTCAGTCCGCAGGTGGCTGGCTGTGCTCTATTCGCGGGCGACCTGCCCTGCCCGTGGCGGCTTTTGCCCTGTCCTGCCCGTGGCGGCTTTTGCCCTGTCCGTGGCAGCTTTTTGCCCTGCCCACAGCGGCTCTGGCACGCCCATGGCAGCTTGCCATTCTCAAGGCGGTCTTCCCGCAAGGAGAGGTCCCCGGGAACCGAACCCGGGGCCTCCCATGTGGTATGCCGGTGCCCTATCCACTGGGCTATCGAGTCGGCCCCCAGTAATTGTTGATATCAGTAGATAATAGAATAACAAATTACTAGTGATGCAACAATTAAAGGAAATTGTGGAAAAATGCAATCTTAGCCACACATGTGCAATGTTTCTTAGTATTCCTGAGCTTTTAGGAACAAATAACAGACAATGGTTAGTTTAACAACAGGAGTTTATTGTTTCAAGGTTTTGGAGCTTTGAGGTCTAAAATCAGTGACTGGCAAGGTCAACTTTCTCCCAAGAGTTTGAAATGCTTGAATGAAGGCTTGCTATAATCTTTGGGGTTCCTTGGCTTGTATCTCTGCCTCCCATCACATGGTGATCTCATTCTCCTTGTGTCTGCTCTTCGAGTTTCTGCTGATTTGTGGCTTCTTCCTGTGGTTTACTCCTGCTGACAGTGGCCCAGTTTCTTGTCTTTTTAAGGCCTCTAGTAGTAACGATTGAGACCCATCTTACTTCAATTTGGCCACACCTTAACTATTAATAAAATCATCAAAAGATCTTGTTTACAAATGGGTTCACACCCACAGGAATGCAGATTAGGATTAAAACACTGTCTTTTGTTGGAGTAGATTCAATCTCCCTTACCCCCCAACCTACATATATACCCCCCAACCTACATATATATAAATATGCATATGGAATGAGAGCGAGATCTCTTCTTCTCATGTCTTTGAAAGGAAAGCCCTCCAATAGGGAGATTCATACATTCTACAAAGCATAGTTTGGATTAACGTGTACTTTGTTTCACTGACTCATTTTTAAAAGATCCACTTATTCTTTTCTCTTCACACCTACTAGAAGACTATTGTATAGTAGAAAGAAGAATGCCCCCCACTCACACATGTGCTCACCACTAAAGTTGTCTATGTCCTAGTCCCCAGAACCTGTGAATATGTTATCTTACATGACCAAAAGGACTTTGCAGATGTGATGAACTATCTTGAGATGGGAAAAATATTCTGGATTTTCTAGAAAGGCCTACTGTAATTGTAATGGTTCTGTTAAGAATGACGTTAGAGTCATAGCTGGGAAGGAGATGTGTTGATGGAGGAAGAGTACAGGGAGAGGGGTTTGAAGATGTTATGCTGCTGACTTTGAGATGAAAGGAGGGGCCATGAGCCAAGGAATGAAGGCAGCCCCCCGAAGCTGGAAAAGGCAAGGAAATGGAGTCTCCCTTTGGGCCTCCATAACAGGGGTTCTTAAACTTTTTTGTTCCACAGATCCCTTTACCAGTCAGGTGAAAACCATGGACCCCTTCTCAGAATGTAATAGCAGATAGTTTTATGACACTCAACATCGGCATGTCTTTAAATTAAATTTTAGGATTAGTCAAAATTACATTTTATAACTTTCCCATAATTTCAATACCTGATAACCGAATATAGTTCAGCATTTGTTCAAATGGTCATTTTCGGCAAACATTTAGAAATTTGAGTTTTCCCATAGCATCATAAAACCATCTCCACCATCCTTACCAAACTTTTTGCAGGCACTTATCTACTCAGAACATACTACATCAAAATAAAAATCATACGAAATCCATAATATACTGTGTATTATTTAATAAATTAATAAATATAACACACCTGCACCAACATGTCTCCACAAGAATAGTGGTATTTTGAATTTTCAATTCAAGCTCTCAGACCCCCTGAAATCTTTCCATGGACCCTTTGGGGGGTCCATGGACCCCTGGTTAAGAACCCCTTCTCTATAAGGAATGAGGCTCTGGCAACACCTTGATTTTAGCCTATTAAAGTCCATTTTGAACTTTTAACTCCAGAACTGTAAAACTAAATTTGTGTTATTTTAAGCCATTGAGTTTGTAGCAATTTGTTACAGCAGCAATAGGAAACTAATACAGATATCTTCATAGCTCATGCTTTTAAAACTAAAGCTAAAAGGTAATTTAAAGTATTCTGAGTATGAAGCAGATAAGGAGCTATCCAAAGTATTCACAGCATTGGGGCGATTTGATTGTACATGATTTTAGTTGGAGGCTGGAGCTGCCACCAGTATGAATGGCATTTGCTGGACAGGAACTTCAGATCCAGACCTCTCTCGAATCGGTCTCATTTTCATAACAGAAATAAAAAACAAATCCAATGCAGAGAAAAGAAACATGTAAGAGTAATTAAATTTTAATTTTCTTTTCTGTCAAGAATCAACACTTTTTCTCCCTTCATTTCACAGTTATGCTCTAAAGGGCTTTACCATGCAGTGTTGGTCAAAAAAGTACTTCCCAAGCTGGCATTCTGCTGTTTCTCCATCTGTGTTTTTCTCCGTCTGTGTATTACATAGTAAATGTGCTCACCATACAAGTCAAAACAAGACTTTTTATTCTGACAGTGTTGAAATTCAATTCTTTCTCTAAAAATAAAGCTGTTCTTTCTACTTCACATCTAGTACAACTGATAAAGATCATTGAAAATTCTGGGAGTCAGATATGCCCTGGTAATTTTGTTGATACATGCAGTTAAAAATATTTTATCTGCCTCTTCCACAGCAAGGTTCATTTCTCTGTGACAATAGCAAATCTTATGATTTAGAGTTCTTAAATATTCAGAATGTGTCTTAGGAAGTGTTTTGGAAATGGAGAAGAAAATAAATAAATAAAGAATTACAAGGAAGTATTAATTCTTTCAATCTAGAAGGAAATTATTTAAAGTTGTTAGGAAAAAAACAAAATCTATATTACTATAAAATAAGTACCAACTTGCTCAGATAAAGGACCTATGCCATGATTAAACCACGCTAACGAAGTATTACCAAAGTAGGAATTCCTATATTATCAAAGTAAGAATCTTTAAGCCATGCTCTTTAATAAATGTATATAGGATATACAATTATACCAGGACTCTTAAGCATATATTATTATCTTTAATTAAATGTTTCTGGAAAATGTCAATAGTTTATTTATAATGTTCTTAAGAATTATTTCTCTAGTCCTATTCATCAACTTATTTTTTTACAGTTCTATTGTTTTGTTTTGTTTTTAACATAGGCACTCTTTTTTTTTTTTTTACTTATCACATATCCCCCCCCTTTCTGTGTGTCCTTTCTTCTGTGTCTTTCTATGTCTGCTACTTGTCTCCCCCCGTCTTTGCGGCGACGCACCGAGTTGGCCCTCCGCGGTGGTAGCTCGCTCCGTTCGAGGGTGGCTCCATTCCGTTTTCGTGGGCGGCTCTGCTCCATGTTTTGCAGGCAGCAGTCCTCCATGTTTTTTGTGGGCTGCCAGCTTCCGCGGCGGTTTGCAGGCGGCAGCTCCGCTTTTTCACGGGTGACTTTGCCATGCCCGTGGGGGATCCGCCCTGCCCGTGGCGGCTTTTTTTTGCCTTGCCACTGCGGCTCTGCCCCGCCCACGGTGGCTTGCCTTTCTCAAGGCCGTCTGCCTGCTCGGAGAGGTCCCCGGGAACTGAACCTGGGGCCTCCCATGTGGTACCCCAGCGCGCTCTTTATCCACTGAGCTATCTAGCCGGGCCCCTATTGTTTTTTAAAAAATTTTATTCAGGTTTAACATATATACTTAAAATTACCAATTTTTTCATTTTTAAGTATACTCTTAAGTGATGTTAATTACATTCACGATGTTGTGCCACCATTCATTTACCAAACTTTTCCATCACCTTCAAAAGAAGCTCTGTACCAAACAAGCATTAACTCTTCACTCTCCACACCTACTCTGGCCCCTTGTAACCTGTATTCTAGTTCCAACTATGAATTTGCATAATTGGATTTCACATAAGTGAGATAGATATTTGTCACTTATACATGTAATATTTGTACTTTTGTGCTTGACTTATTTCATTCATTTTTGTTACCTACTAAGCCCAAATTAACTTCAGACCATTCCACTGAAAATTCTGTTAGTGATGTCTCCAGCAAGATGGTTTTATTGCACCTTAAAAAAAAATCTTTTGCAAATACTCTATCCTGTGGTTTCAACAGACTTCAAGATGTTGCCTAGGATTTTGAAACATGGAGAAACTATTTAAAAAAATAAACATTACTGAACATGAAAGGAGAGTGGAAAGAGACTTCAGTAGAAATTATGAGTGTAATCATAGCTTTAAGAAGCCTGAAAATCACTTTTGAGGATTCACAATCTGTCATCCTTCTGCTTCAACTTTTATCCTTAAAATGTATTTGGCAGTCAGCACGGTCTCCTTAAATAAATAAATAATAAATAAATAAATAGGCTCTTTCCAGCCAGAGGGAAAAGCAGGAACTCTGGCTGCCACTCTTGAGCTAGACACTGCTGCTTTTCTATGATAGCTAATAGCAGTGCTCCCATAATCAAGAGTATAGCACTAGAGAAACGATGCTTATAGTGAATAGAAAAATGGTCACTAAAGCAGAGACACTATTGAGAAACTATTCAGCAGGGGCTGGTGGCCCTTTTTTGTGCCTCCCTTATACACGCTTCCTGCATGTACAATTCTATCCAATGACTGCAGGCATCTTAGTGTCTAATGTGTTGCTTCTGATAGATGCTGAAAGTGCCAGTTTTATCATAACAGACACAAAGTATAAAAATATAGATTCACCTTCCCTTAACTTTTCATTCTTTTCTTTGTGCTTCACAATCTTACTACTTCTCCATTTAGGCTCTTGTATTAAAGCTTTTATCATCTCTTCAAGCATCCTCCACTCCCTCTAAATTGGATGGAAGAAAATATTTCTCTTCTTTCTTTGATATTATCCCTGAGACTATGCACCCTTACCAATAGCTGTACAATACCTCTATTACTACATTTTTTGCATAGTATTATCAGCATTACAGTATCTGTCTCCCTTCTGAAAGGTAGCTCTGTGAAGAAAAGGATGACTCTTTAGGTTTTTATGAAAAGTTGTTTGATGCAGACTGAATTGAATATTGTCCATTGATACCAGTTTCTTTATGGTCTTACCAAAACAATATTACAGGCAAGGGAGCAACATGTCCAGAACCTCCAGGCTTACACTGCATTTGCAACACAGCCCAAACCAGACCACGGGGAGGAAGGACCTCAGAAACCATTCAGAAGCCCTATAGTGAAGCTGGACTGCCTTCATTCATACCCAGCAGCTGCATGTGGCCATGGCCAACGCATTCCTAGAGCA
>PVKH010025099.1:0-13486 GCA_004027955.1 Chaetophractus vellerosus | reverse complement strand
CATTTTTGTCATCTCCAGGATGGATATACAGGGTATTTTAAAAGGCTTTGTGAAGTTTTAAAATTTAATAACTTCACAAGTAAGATATTTAAAACTTACAAAAAATATCGTTTGAGTTTATTTTACATTTTTTTTACATATTACATTTTGTGAATTTAAATAAAATTTGAATTTTATGCTTTTGTTTCAACCATTGTAATATTCAGGAAGACTAAAAAGATTAAAAATATAAATATATAAAACTAAATAAGTACAAAATAATTTTAAATAATTATACTTTCAAATAATTTTTTAAAGTTTTTAAATTCATACTTCTTGAAGTTATTAAATCTTAAAACTGCACTAAGATTTTGGTTCCTATGTCTGTGTTCCTTGAAAGGGTATATTTTTCCTCTAGAGCTTACAAAACTGAAATATCCATAGTTGTGATACAATGCTTCTCAAAATTATTTAGTCCATTGTTTACAGCCTCTGCTCTTTTTTGAGGTTCGGGGCCCAGAGATTGAACCCTGGACCTCATATGTGGGAAGCTGGAGCTCAACCACTGAGCTACATTGGCTCCCGAGTTGGTGTTTTTGTTTGTTTGCTTGTTTGTTTTTTGTTTTTAGGAGACACCGGGAACCAAACCTGGGACCTCCCATGTAGAAGCAGGCACTCAGCCACTTGAGCCACATCTGCTCCCCTGCTTATTTTTTTGTAGGCTAAAATCAGATTATTAGATAAGTCTGTTAAGACAAACAAAACTATTCAAATCAATATTTACAAAGCTTGGGAAAATTTGTATAGTCGAAAACAACAAACTGTCAAAGTTCTCTTAGATAATTAGAATTTTTTTTCAAGGAATCACTGACTTTTCTAAATCTTTCTAGTAATAGAAATGCTTTTCAAGCTAATACAAATATAAAAGTTAAGAAAGTTTATATGATGCTTGTTATAACGAAATTATAAAATCCTACAAAAATTATTTGGAAGAATTACTTTTGAAATAAGTAATCCATTCTTCATACTTTAATTAATTGAAACCAGTTTCTTTGTGAGGGCTCCAAACTTAAGGAAAATTTTTGTATTTCTGAAATGTTTTTTATGGGGTAGAAATAAATAGGGATAGCAATAATTTGCCAAATGTTACCTCAGTTAATGTAATTTCCAGAAGAGCTTGCTATCTTGAGGGACCATTTAGATACAACCATAGCGGTTGTATCTAAACCACTATGACCTTTCAAATATACTCTTACTTCATAGATGCCGTATTTCAGCATGGACTCATAATATTATACATTGGTGTCAAAATGATTATTTCACATTTTATGATAAAGCAGGATTTACCAAAATACATATATTTGAAAATTCACTTAAACTCAAATTGTTTAATATTTTTTCTGTTTAATAACCTGATTTTCTTATTTTTAAATAAAAACTCTAAACTTTCCAGATTTAAAAAAAAAAGTTTAAAGAGCACCTTTTTCTGTCTGTATGCCTAAAAAAATACACGTTAAGTACTTTAAGTATTCTTCAAGAATGTTAAAATTTTTATTAAATTGTGGGGATGTATTGCTCACTAGAATCCAATACTACAATACATATTTTTTCCTCTCTTGGTAAAATTAAACATTTAAACATCACTCAGCTGCAATGTATTGTGTAAATAGAAGTGTTTACATACATTTAAATAAGCAATGATCCAGAACCTCTTTCTCTGGTTTAAATTTACTTTCACAGCTTGTCTGGACAAAAAGTGTAGATACTACCTGCTTATGATGGCTTCTCTTTCTGGACATTTGTTGCCAGGGCTAAGGAATAATGATAAAACACATATTTATTCAATGAAATATTAATCCCAGCTATTGAAAGAAGTCACACACACAAACTCTTACACAAACATACATACACACACACACACACACACAGTGATATGGGAGATCTCTAAATATAGTAAGTGGAGAAAATAAGTGGAAAATATTGGGTATAGTATGCTTCCATTCATATTAAATAAACCAACAAAACAGAAGGAAAAATATGAGTATGCATATAGATTTATGTATACATATTACACTTTCTGTTAAAGGAAGTTGCCCCCGAGAATCAAACCGGGGGGGGGGGTCATAAAATAAATTTCATTGTATAATACTTGTTCTATTTGCATTTTAAAAGATTATATTAAGCATCTAGATAAGTGGTTCTTAGCCTTGGTTGCAACTAAGTATCATGGGGGAAATGTTTTAAAATCTTTGTTCCATCCTCTAGAGATGCTGATTTAATAGGTATGGAGAGGGTATGAGCATCAGTATTTTAAAAAGGGCCCATGTGATTCCAAGTATGGTCAGTACTTGGAATGATGACCACTAAGTTAAATTTAAGAGCACTCTGGTAGACAACACATAATCTCAGATTCCTTTAATTTCCATTTAGAGAGGTATTTAGAGTTACTGCATGAATGCAAAAATCACTTAACTGAGGGGAGCAGATATAGCTCAAGTGGTTGATTATCTGCTTCCCATGTACAATGTCCCGGGTTCGATTCCTGGTACCTCCTAAAAAAAAACAAAAACAAAAAAGCCAACTTGGGGGAGCGAGTGTAGCTCAGTGGCTGAGTGCCAACTTCCCTTAGCACATATGACTTCCCAGGTTCAATCCCTGGCCCCGGTACCTCAAAAAATCTTTCAACTGAAAGAAATATTCTTAAATGAAATATGTAACTTCAAATTTATGTGATAAACTCTTGTTTCTACCATGAGACCTATAGTGATAGCATATTATTTTTAGAATTCTAATGTGTCTGAAAACCCTGACTATATGTTAACATAATTACTCACCATTAAAAAAGTATTTCACTGTGAGTTTTGAATCAGAATTTTAAAAGTCTAGCTAATTATTATTTAAGAATTACTTCCTTGCCAAGATTGCATAGGATGAATGAAGGAAATTAATATTTAGAATTATATCTGCATTTCTTTGTAGCTGGAATAAGCTCTGATTTCAGCCTTAAAGAGATAGATGAAAAAGAAGAACTGAGTGAAGTGCCAAAAGATCAAGATGAAAATATTTCTCTGAAGTCAAAAGATATTCCTTTTGTATCTTCTGATATATTAAATACACCAAAAAATGATCCTGACTCAGCCCTTGGCAATGATACTATAGAGTCCTCACAAAACTCCAAGGAAGAAAAACAAGAAATTAGAAACACAGATGGACAGTAAGTTATCCGTGTGCCAGAAGTTCTAGAGGTGCTTTGATTAAAATTAATCATAGTCTTCTGAAATGTAGACCTGATATTTTATACACAAATATAGTCAGCCTTTTGCTTTTAGACTCTGTTCTTTTTATCATCATTATCAATAAAGTATTCAAATAAAATCAAGCTCAACAGTTGTGATAGCCTCTGCATCAGTTAAATCATAACATATATTTAATTTGTCTGACTCAAAAATTAAAGATTTTTTGCGTATTATTGATTTGACTTCAATGAATCATTTAATTTTCAATTTTTACCACATTCTTCTCAAAGATTTTCATTAACAGATATGTGTGTGTGTGTGTGTGTGTATAAGGAGTGCTGCTTGTTAATTATATTAAATGACCAAAATTATTTTTACAGTTGATTTTATGATGCAGATAATCATTTCAGAGAGCATTGGAAGGCATCTGATACCTATTCTTGATCCTAGGAATTGAAAGCTATACTAATGTCCACTTAGACTGTGTTTGAAATGCTACACCATGAATAAAGATGAAATCATCTAGGCAAAATAAACCATCTTCATCAAAGTTTTGCTGTATTTTGAATGGGATTGCCTCCAAATTAAACCATTCTATCACCAAAGAAGACATCAATGAGGTCAATCCACATCCTGTCTTACACAGTTGACCTTGCCAGATGCCAGACTGAAATGTTTTCATTTAATTCCCTTTTTCTTTAAAAGACAAATAGCTAATAGTAACAAAATAAAGACACTGATTTGGAAAAGTGTCCATTTTACCAAGTTTCTTACTTCTGTTTGTAATGGGGCCGCCTTATGAAAGCTAATGCTTCATAGCAGCATTTCTTCTGTTGTATTTTTTCTTTGCTTTTAAATTTCCAGTATTTGGCAGAAGGAGATGATTATTTCAGTCCATCTGTCTTTGGAAATTATTGCCTGTTCTCTCATCGTGTGTGTGTGTGTGTGTGTGTTTGAATGGTATCAATATATAACATACAATATAATATTTTACAGAGGAACACAGATTACGGTATATAATACAAGCAATGAAGAGAAGGCAAATGACTGTGTAAGAAACTTAAAATCTTCAGGCACAAACCAAGAGAATGGTGAGTTATATAAACAATAGCCAACACATTCATAGTATTTATTATGTGCCAATATCTGTTCTTAACATGTTACACATATTAGCTCACTTAATTTGGTATATTTACTCATTTAATACTTACCTCACTTATCAGGTAGATATTATTTTTAGTTCCATTTTACAGATGGTTGCGCCACAAAGATTAAGTAACTCAAATGAGTCCAGTATGTGGTAACCTAGTATTTGAACTCAGGAAATATTACTGCAAAGTCTGCTCTTAACCACCCTGTGTACTGCTGTTTTTGTTTATTTTTGTCAAATCTTAGAGATTATATAACTTAGGTCTTGGATCATAAAGATGTATATTCTGTGCATCTATTTGTGATCTGTGTTTCTCTTTTCCTTCTTCTAACTTCCTAGCCCAAGCATGATTTACTTTATATTCAAGTTGTAACACCTTAGTTGAAACTTGTTTGCCTGATTTTCACGGCCTAAGCAATCTAATTATGTAACCTTATTTACTATTATTTCTCAATACCTACCTTCAAATCAAGACAGTTTTTTGTTTCTCACATATAGTTCACTAAGCTCTATCACTAGGCCTATGCTCATGATGTCTTTTCAGGCAAAACAATTTTCCGTCTATTTTACCCATTCAACTTCCACCCAAATCTACCACTTCATTTATTTTGTTATTTGATACTACAGTCCATGTAGAACTGTAGTCTTGACTTCTCAACTAAATTGGACAGTCTTGGATCAGAAAAATGACATCTGATACTTTCCTGATTTCTTCATAGACCTAGTAAAATGCTGAGCAGAAGTTGATACTCATAAAACATATACCATAGGACTGAATTCCAAAAAATTATACTAACAAACACAGAATGCAAGTGATGCACAATGGTATATTAAGGGTATAAGAAGGAAGTGCCTCATAGTCTAGTCTATTATATTACCATGCAAAACTAGGTTAAGATTCTTAAAAACAGAAAATATAGGCATATAAATATTCATATTTGGCTAAGACATGGAGAATCCCAATGTTAAAAGCAAATATTTACATATATATTGTTTTTCTTGTGTGGTATTTATTAATTAACTTGAACATATATGTCCCTGATTCATTTTCCCCCATATTCAATACCCTACTAAGACACCATACTGAAAATGTCTAAAAGAATAAAACTTCCTTATCTTTTCCTCTTGATTCAGTTTTCACAGAATATACTTTGATGACAATAGCATTGCTAATGAAAAGTCATGATTTAAAGGCTGCTTTCTTCTTCTTAAAATTATAATCAAATTAAATCTTTTTTTTTTTTCAAATTAAATCATTTTTGCTAAGATTTTGCCATCAGTTTAGCGTTAACATCCTGTTTTAGTTTCCTAGGCTGCTCAAGCAAATACCATGCAATGGGTTGGCTTACACAATGGGAAATTATTTGCTCACAGTTTTGAAGCCAGGCAAATGTCCAAATAAAGGCATTATCAAGGTGATGCATTGTCCCCGAAGACTGTGGCCTTCTGGAGCTGGCTGCTGGCGATCCTTGGTTCCTCTGTCACATGGCAAGGCACATGGCAGCATCTCCTAGTCTTTTCCATCTCTTCTGGTTTCTGCATCCTGTGGCTTTCTTTCTCTGTGTCTGAATTTCATTCTCTTATCAAGGACTCCAGTAGTAGGATTAGGACCCATCTTGATTGAGGTGGGCTACACTTTAAGTAACCTCATTGAAATGTCCTACTTACAATGAGTTTGCACCCACAGGAAGAGATTAAATTTAAGAACATGTTTTCCTGGGGTACATACTGCTTCAAACCACCACAGGTCCCAAGTACATTTACAGAATAATTATTTTAGTTGGTACTTGATTTGCAATGACATTTGTCAACTCTAGGTAATTTTTAAAATAAGAAATGATTTCTGCTATCCTTAGAATAATTTTATTCCATTTTCCTTCTTTTTACCTACCCTATACACACATATAAATTATCATCTTGCCAGGTTGTAGATATCTGTGTTAGTTTTGCCTAGAGGAAGGACAGGATAATACAAAAACTACCTTCTCCCTCTATTGGCCACCCTTTAAAAAATGGCCTACTCATTCAAGCCTCCTTTTAGACTTGGTTAGCAGCATTACCAGGTATGTATGAAGATGAACTAGCTAATCAATTCAGTAATGATTATAGGTTTCCAGGACACACAAATCTTGGCCTACAATCATTGTAGATAATCTTGCAATGTTAATGAGAAATTCAGAGTGAGAAAATGGTAAATTAGGTATAGCCCACTAAAAATGTGAAAAACTGAATTTTATAGTTCTAAAATCAATAAATTAGGATTTATTATAGGATGCTTAACTAAAAATATTTATTTTACATTATTTACTTTCTTTTGGAAGAAATTTCTATTGTATAAACTGGGCTATGCCTATATTCCATGGAAAATGAGAAATAAGCAAGAGAGAAGGAAGTATGTTTAGGCTCATTTCCTGGTGCCAGGGACCATTTCTTATTTTCTGAATTTCATATAGATATTAAAAAATACTTATGAACCAAGAGAATAAGAGCAGAAGCAGAAATGTTCCTCTTCCATGGTTTCTGATCACATGAGTCCTTAACTTTGTAAATCACAGTGGTTAATAATTATTAGTCATTGAGAAAAGAAGCCAATCATATGGACAATGCATATTCTAATAATCAGTTGCATTTTATTTTGAAAAGGTAAAAAATGAATGCCATGTTAAAATTACATATTTAATATAGAAACCTTGCAATGTAATATATAATGATATTAACTCTCATGACTAAATAATTGTGCAATTAGGGTTTTAAAATGCGACGAGATTTAAAATATTTTTTGTACACCAGTTTACCTGGTAACATGACTATTTTTATGCATATCTTTCTTCTTTATTTTTAACAGAGAAACTTCTTTAACTTACTTGTTGCATTTTAGACAGTGAACTTGATCTCTACTAGGTAAAAGTAGGGGATGATAAAACTAGAGAAATATTTGACACACCCTCTTACAAGTTGATTTTCAAGGCCCAGAACTCACTTAAGCTATGCAAAGTGCCACATCTAAAAAGGGAGGCCACTAAGGGTTTGAAGGTGAGGGATGTTGGTCATGCATTAGAAGTGATTCTTTTGGGCGTCACGTAAGGGAGCACCTTATGTAAATCACTTAGTTCATTACTAGAAGCATGGTACACACTCAAACCTTTGTTTCCTTCCAGTTGCCTTATTTCAGTTCTTCACCATCAAGTTATTGACTGCCTGCTGTTGCTTTGTTAGCCTAGACACTGGCTAATCATTTTCTTTTTCAGGAGATATGATTTAGAATCAAGAGTGAAAGTAGTTCAGAGGAGAGGGATGTTGTTTCTTCTACTTCATAGAGAAAAAACAAAATCACCATGATTGTTTCTAGGTAGTTGAAATCACCCATGTGATGACTAAAAACAAGTTCTTCCTAAAAGTCTTTAGCAAGAACACCTAATTACCATGACAATCAACTTAGATTCTGTTTTTACTTCATGTCTTAAAGGTCATCTCTCTTAATAAAAACTGATACTGTTTGCTGGGATTGTTTCCCTTTTAATAAAAGGTATGAATATAAATACACTAGACCCTATAAAAAAGAGAGTCAATGTTGAAAAATAGAGGATTGAAAAATGTTTTGAATTTGTTAATTTCTTACCTTTGTCATTATTAACAATGACTAAAATACAAGGTCTTTACTTACAGAAAGAAGGAAAACTAACATCTATGCAGTAATTGTTCTGGGCAATACACTATCATACACTATTGTAAAAAGCATGCCATGTAAATGATTTATAAAATATAATAATACATTTTCACCTTAGTGCACATGAGCAAAGGGTTTAAGTAACATCTAGAAGTCACCCAGATTAGAATTAGTCAAGCCAAATTCCAAACTCAGGTATCTGATTCCAAAGTCCATGCTGTTTCCTCTACATAGCCACTACCTGCCTTTGTATAATTCATCAGCTGAAAATTAGCTATAGAATTCTAACAAAGATATTTGGGAAAAGCAGGCATTAAAAACTTGAATGTTTTTCTTTTTTCATGGTATTTTTTCTTTCAGTAGATCAAAACAAAATACTTGTCTTTCCAATGAACAAAGAAGATACTATGAAAAATGGAGTGAGGACAGAAATTAATGTAGGAAATGTTGTCAAAAATAATGGCACAGATGTGGAAGTTGACAGACTATCAAACTATCAGGCACAGAAAACTGATACAGCTATAAATTACAAGGCAGATCATCTAACAGCTTCATCAGTACCAGATCAAAAATGGAATCAACCCAGAGTAGAAAAGATAAAAAGGCACGATGCAGCAATTCAGACATCCCCTTCCTATAACAATTTTGATGGGAATCACCAAGATCATAATTTATCTGACATCAGAGTTAATGAAAGTGTGCAAACTTCAAATAACAACAAATCGTTTCAACATTCAACCTTAAGCCTGCAAGATTCTGTAGCTACCTCGAGAGAATTTAGGAGTCAGGGCACAGTAATTGTACAAGAAGATCAACTCACCATAAAAGAGCCAGTTTGTGCACATTGTAATGATGATCTTTTGACTCCTGTAGATGGGCTTGATAAAAATTCAACTGCTGCTTATTTAAAGAACTATCCACTTTACAGACAAGACTGTAAACTTAAGCCAAAACCTTCAAATGAAATTACAAGAGATTATATACCCAAAATTGGAATGACTACTTATAAAATAGTCCCTCCCAAGTCCCTGGAAATATCGAAAGATTGGGAATCAGAAACCATGGGATATAAAGATGATCAGGAGATACATACATTAGGACAAAAGCATACTTATGAAAAGGAAACGGCAATCCAAACAAAAGATCTTATTATTTCTGATGGCCTAAAGGAACCACAGCCAGACCTTAAACCAAAACCTTCCGTGGGTGTGGAGTGTCAGGTGCACAGTGCGATGAGCCCAACCCATACTGCAGTGGCTAATCCTCTGAAAGCTACTCCCAGAATAACTACAGACACTGGCACAGCTCCATTTGTGCCAAAATTGGAAGATATAAACAGTATTTTGGAGTCAAAATTTAAATCCAGAGCCTCAAATCCACAGGCCAAACCAAGTTCTTTCTTCCTGCAGATGCAGAAAAGACTATCTGGTCATTATGTGACATCTGCAGCTACCAAGAGTGCCAATGTTACCCCTAATCCTACCCCAAAAGAACTGAAAACTAAAGAGGTGGAAGGGAATCCGCTGCCTCCTCCAGAGCAAACTCTCTCTCCCTTAAGTAAAACAAGTAACTTTCCTCCACAATCCCATTTTAAAAATCCTGACAATGACAACAGCAGTCCAAAGCCTATCGACACCTCTGTTCCTCCAATCGCTCCGAAACCTGTGCCTCTTCCCACTAGTAAGTTAGCAGCACTGAACCTGAAGACTTTGAAAACTTTTGGTGCCCCACGACCATACTCAAGTTCTGCTCATTCGCCGTTTGCACTGGCTGTAGTGAAGCGGTCACAGTCTTTCAGTAATGCACGTGGTGTCTCCGAGTCATTTAGTGACAGTATCTCTGGCCAATCTCCAGCCAACACAGAGGAAGGGAAGCCTAGTTCTGTAAATAAATTTGTGGACATCCCACAACTTGGTGTGGTCAATAAGGTAAATACCAATTTTTATATATATATATATATTCAGATTTGTATGAAACATAGCTAAAAGGGGAGTTTAGCAAGCATGGTAGTGTGTCTGTGTGTTACTGCTTTGGAATTTGTTCATTTGATATCAAGCTGCTCTAGGGGAAAAAAGTGATAGTATATAGAATCTGATTACTTAGGCTGTGAATTACCGTTAAGTCATACAACTTGATTAGGTATTACACTAAAGTCATCATTATATAACTGCATCATTAGCAAATGTTTTATTTTAAATTTTCTTTGTTCATACATTTGTATAATGTACATGTTTATAGTTCTGAATCATTTTGTGTTTTTCTTATTTCCATTTTCTTATAACTTTTCTGGATGTCTTGATTCACTTTTATTTTCTTCCTCAATTCAACAGTGACTATACAATAGCAAAATAGATTGGCTTGAACTATATGGAAACAAAGTAATATCAAAGACTAGATAAAGCAATCAAATATCTCTCCGCCATGCATTTCCCATCATATACATGCAACCTTAGCTTGCCAAACATTTTTATGTATAAGTAATTTAAATTGAAAGCCGAGTTATATAACATAATTTTCTCATTTCTCCATTTGGCCAATTCATTGTCAACTTATCCAATTATATGCATGCTGACCAAAACATCATCTAATCACTACCTAACAATACTAATTTACCAAAAAGAGAGGCTGTTTACTTAGTGTTTAGCCAAATGAATGTTGTAATTTGTTAGGTTCGGATAGTAGAGTCAATAGAGAGGATGAAAATAGCATGAATCATGATAATCCACGCTCAACTTCTTAAAAATTACTCTGTGTACTTTTACTCTGATAATGTTTAAAGAAGATTTTCCTATTTCTGTGATAGTTCCAGAAGTATTTTATACTATTTTTTCTTTTTATAGTAGAATAACAGGACATTAACCATATTCCCAAGTAAAGATTTTTCCATAATTTTAAAGTAATATTTATCTTGAATATTTTTTCAATATTTCACATTTATTTATTTCTTTGATATGGTGTCAGGAAGAGATGTATGATACAGAGATTAATTCTTTACTTGGGAACAAAGTCCATGTTTTTTCTTGGAATGGAATACTGTTCCTAAACAACGGATGCTTGATTCAGATAATACATTTTTTGAGCCATTGCTTGAGCTCTGTTTAGATCTTTTGTAAAGATATTTATTTGGCAGTTTGAAAAAGAAACTTAAGACTAATTTTTAAATAACATTTGCCAATTAAATCAGTTTCAAAATATTCCTTAATTTAATTAGATTCTGGTTCCTCAGTGTGGAAATTCCTATTATTTTTTTCAGTCTCATGGAAAAAGTAAAGAAAACAGTCAGCCTGTAGTTCCTATCGTTTCCAGAAAGACAATGTAAGCTATTATGTGTAGCATAGGAATTAACGGTTCCTTTATTAGAACATAGATTCAACCAGTAAGAAATTGCCATATTTGACAATTTTATATCTTCAAAAATAGTAGTATCACAACCTAATATTTCAGAATCATGAAAATGGATTTTCTATTAATTTGTGGAATTTTTGATTTTTAACTTGGCCGTTCTCGTCAACTCCATGTATTGGAGAAATCAGCATCATTTAACTCAAGCACAATAAAATTACCACTGTATTTGTGAAACAAAGAGAGGTACCCTTTTTATTCCTTAGTTTCCTGACATAAAGAGACGGGAAGGAAATGTCCTCATCTTCCAGCTTAGTTCTTGGCTGCAGAGATAATTCAATGGGTGAGGAAACAAAGCCTTTAATGAGCAATGAGTAGATAGGAGGTGATGTTATCCTTCCATTTTCCTTGAGTGTTGTCCTTGCTTTCAAGCTTAACAAGCTCCTGGGGGGAAAAAATATCTTTTCTTCAACACCCCAGTGTCAAGATGTTTCTTCTTTCTTTAATCCTTAAACTTGATATATCTCCTCCCATTTGGTCCTGGCCCTATTGGATGTAACTGAGTTTCAGAGACAGTCTTTTTACTCATCCAATGCCCACAATGAAGCAGAATTTAGTATTTTGTTATGTCCACTAGAATGTAAGTTCCCCAATGGCAGGAATCTTCTTACTCTCATTCAATGCTGTACCCTCTGTGCCTAAAGCAGTCTGGAAAAGTTCCTGGCACCTACTTGGCACCTACTTGACACTCAGTAAATATGGAATCAGTGAGTGAAGAGAAAACCTCACAACAAATATATCCTATTTCTAATTATTATGAGTACTAGGAGACAGAAGAGAGGGTACCTGCCTACCACCCAGCAAAACATAATTTAAAATTAAAAAAAAAAAAGAAACTTCCAAGAGACATCTTAGACCTTCTCTCAAGTAACCTCTTCAGGGCTCCTACACCCCCGCTGCTCCCTCCCCCACTCTCCTTTCTCAGGTAATACAGTGAAGCCCTTTCTTGGTTTCTCCAATCCCGTTCTTCACACGGTCATCCTCTCTATTGCCCCCCATGATATGATATCTCCTTAGGAAGCAGCAGAGGGTTATAACATTTGTCTTGCCATCGTGTTTTATTTCCAATACTTCTATTTTGTCCTTTGGGAGACTAAAGTAAAGGGCTAGATTCTGAATTTTCCTATATGGATTCATTCTAGAAAGAATATAAAATGGTATATTTGAGGAGCTACTGTTATCAGAACATATGCAAATTAAAAATAATATAGCATTATTTTATTCTTACCAATTTTTCATCTCACTTTTAAATAACTATAGAAAAATATTAGCTCTGTAATTGCCTTTTAAAATTAGGTCTAGTTCATATTTTTTCACAAATCAAAAACTTATTTTGGTTTTGGGTTTAAAGGCATGTCTAAAACACCAGTGTGGCAAATGGTAATTCTTAAAGAACTGTTGATGAATTTTTTGTTTTTGCAAAAAATGGCCCATTCTTCTCTTGATGTTTCATCTAAATATTTTGCATTAATTTTTATAGGACAATAACTCTGCACATAATGAACAGAATTCCCAAATACCATCTCTAACGGACTGTCCATCATTCATCCTTAAGAGGCAAAGTTCTTTAACGTTCCAAAGCTCTGACCCAGAACAGATCCGGCAGGGTTTGCTGACTGCAATCCGTTCTGGAGAGGCTGCGGCCAAATTAAAACGGGTGAGTTTTCTTTATCAGACGGATGACAGTGGGTTTACTTTAAACATTGTCAAACTAATACTTAGAAACGTTTTTCTGGCATTTAAATCTCAATAGGGAAGATGCCAGAAGTTACTCTTTTATGTCAGGAGTCATTTTGAAGTATAAGCTGAAAAAGTCCAGAGTCTTACATATACTTAAAAAGATGTCAGGTCTATTTTCCAAAACATGGGCCAGGTGCAGAACACAGGTTTTGTTCATTGTTTTATTACTATATATAGAAAGTACCCTGAACTCTTAATCTAAGAAATTATTTTAGTACAGCAAAAAAGAAAAAAAAACAAAACATTCTTTTGAAAAGAAAGTACCTCCTATGCCAGAAAGGATGCACTAGTGATGGAAACCTATAAGTTTTT
>PVKH010025098.1:0-13487 GCA_004027955.1 Chaetophractus vellerosus | reverse complement strand
GCTGGCGCAACAAGATGATGCAACAAGAGATGTGGAGAGCAAAAACATAATGAGACACACAAAAAAAGCAGGGAGTGGATGTGGCTCAAGTGATTAGGCACCTTCCTCCCACATCAGAGGTCCTGGGTTTGGCTCCCTGTACCTCCTAAAGAAACAAGGAAGACGAACAGACACAGCAAGTGAAAAACAACAAAGGGGTGGGGAGAAATAAATAAATAAATAAATAAGTGAGCAGCAAATAAATAAATAAATAAATAAATAAAGAGGGAAAAAAATCCCTTGTTTTGGCATCACTTACCTATCTGGCCACTGGGTGCCAGGGTAGATCTTCTTGAGCCACAGGTTCAGTCAGGCGGGGTATAACTAATTCATGCCCTGCTGCATACTAAAGCATGAATGGTAATGGACACTAATGCAGAGTCTAGTTACTCAGAGAACTTGATCCTTTTAAAAAATTTCCTCCCAACTATCCTTTTAAAAAAACTCAACAACTGTCTTCTTGATCCATTCTATGATTTTTGAGAACTAGTGAATTTCTATATGTCTTTAAGAGCATAGATTCAGTTTCCTTAGTAAAGTAAGAGACTTTAGCATTTTTAAACCATGGCCTAACCTGATTTGGATTTAGTTTTCATAGATTTGGTTTGGGTTCTGATTGTGGTTCTGAATTTGGTTTTGATTTACACAATTCAGTTTTCATTAAAGTGAGAGACTCCTCATATATATGGGTTACAATACAAAACATGTAATAAAAATATCATCTAGCAAATAATACTTTTGAAATTCAGATGACTTTTGGGTCATGATTCTGATTATTATTTACAATTATAGTGGAATTATGCTAAATTTCTGTTGATCTTCTAAAACCAAATACATTGCTTTTGAATGTCATATAGAATATTATTGTCTTTCCAACAAAATTTCAACTTAAAACTGTTCCTCCAAAAGTGAATGAAAATTAAATGGAAGTTGCCTACAGTAAAAACAAATCAAATTTAGAAGCCATTATGAGGAATTGACCATGTTCCTAGCTTTCAAACACTCATGTCATTATTCTAAAATAAAACCACTTCACAATCAAAAGCGTGTATCTTCACATATTCATGAAATTTAAGTATTTTGTAATACTTTACGCATAAAAAATTTCTTTTCTAGAAATGTTGAGACTCTTCTTTACTTCCTTTTGATGCTAACCAATAATTTAAATTATATTTATCTTAGAATGCCCTTTCCATCTCTGCCTTTTTCTAAGACATCTTTTTTTTTAAGGATGAAAAAAAAAAAGAATTTGGCAAGTATTGGGGTGAAATGAAAAGAACACCAGACTGGCAGATCTCTTCACTAATCCTAACTCTATAATTTAAACTAGCTGTATGAGTTTAGATTTAACCCCTCTAGGTCTCATTTTCTCTATCAGTACCACTGCATGCTACATAGGAGTGGGCAATACAGAGTTTTATTATTAGATTTGCTTTTCCATTGCTACTGATTCATCTCCATTGTTTTATTAAGTCTTGGGATTTTAAACACTAAATGTAAAAGAGATTTTCAAATTTCAGGCTTCTGAAGGAAACAGAAATGGGTTAGAGTTAGCAGCCTCTTTTTCCTATATTCTACAACTTCCACTTCTTTTTCAATGCTTAATAGAACCAATATGCACACACCTAATACAAAGATAAACATTAAAAGATATAACCAAAGTTTTATTAAAATTTATAAGAAAGTCTTTACCTTCTTCAACAGAATCTGAAGTGCTGCTTTTGTCCAAAGAAAGATATTCATTCTTATTTAAGTCCAAAGATTTTGATGACACTCTACTTAAACTCTTTTCTGGAGCTAGTAAAGGACTCTTCTTGATCTGTTTCTCACTTTGGGGCTCCTCTTTCCCTAATCCCTAAAAGGCAAATATACTGGGTTTAAAAATAAAAACAGATGATAAGCTTTGATTTTACAAGATCTTTAATAACAAGTATGCTTTGAAATATTGCTCTTTTAAAAATATTAGCAGTATTTTGTTATGTTTGCATCACATTTCCAATGCTCCTAAATTTCAAGCACATAGATAATGACAAATAATATGTACCATATTAAAGCCATCTTCTTACACAGTAATAAACAACAAATTTATGAAGGGCATTATATAAAAAGAACTCACAGATAGTTAACATTGTGTGAATCACCTAAGCAAAAGGGAAAGGGGGTAGAGGACAAAGAAAAAAAAGATAAAAACCAGTTCTTTGGGTGGGAGAGAGAGAACAGCCACACCAGATTAGTGACCCCAGCCAATTCCTTCCCCAACATCTCAAGGAAGAGAACTCACCCATCTCTCAAGACCAGTAACTGAAAGGGGAAAGGAAAAGAAAATAGAGAGAGAAAAGTCATATAAGAATATAGTGGGGAAGAGAGGATTATAAAAGTAATTAATATCACAGTAAACTCATAAGTATACAATTGGATTTACTATTAAGAGATTATGGGATTGTGCATTAAAATATATTCAATATATGATGCTATCTATACTTTCTGGGAAAGGTTTAATAAAGACATGTCATATCAATAGTAAACTGGATGTTAGATATTAAAGTGCGAATGCTATCGCTACATAGAGTTTTATTTTAGGTAGGTTTCCTATAACAGCAAAATAAATCTATAGAAACTATACAGCAAACTACTTTCTTGCATTGTCTGTCTGATAGAAAGTAATAAGCAGATGAAAGAAAGCAAAAGGCGTATATATAAAGCCTTACGCTTCCTGCCCCATGAGATCCTTGTGCAGCATTGAACAGCGGAAGCAGCTCCAGGGAGGATAGGTTTCCATTGGCCATTCAGAAAGCAGAATAACAACTGGGATCCAGGACATAACTTATTAAAGGATTGTTCTACCTTAATCAGAGGACTGATTCTTCAAGCAGAGATTACCGCTAAAATTCAAGGCTTGATGTATTTGGGAGTTCCACACTACAGTGGAACATGCTTATTAGCAGACCCAGAGCCTCTTCATCAGATGCTACACAGGTAAGTTTCTCTGTGGCTCCACACTTATAAAAAAACAGTATTTCTCCTGTTGTTTCTAATTAAGATATATTTCCTATTTTAAAGAATATAGATAGATTTATAATAAAAAATAATTGCCACTATTTGAATGGGTGGTGTCTGGGCAATTTTTATTTTCTTCTTATACTTTTCTATATTTGCTGAATTTTCACAAAGGGTATTAAATTTATAACTTTAAAAACCTATTTCCTTTTTGGGGAAAATTTATTTCTAATACTTGTTGGAAGTGAAAATGAAACAAATTAAGTTGACTCAAGATATTTGTTGACATCTGTGAATCTTACCATGCTGCTCTAGAATGCAAAAGGAAAGAGGGATGAACTTCTATATTACTTGTATTCCACAACCTGTAAACTGAATGCATGGCTGATTTTAAAACATTATATTATTCCTCTACATTCTATTCCTTTTACTGAGAGGAAATGTGTCTTCCCTTAGAGACAAAACTATAGGTAAGAACTGATGGGGTTTCTACTCTGAGAGCAGCTATAGAAGAAATTGTCAGGGAAGTTGTAAGGTCTCAAGTAGAGATTTGTTCTGAGAACCCAGTCCTCAAAGCCAGACTTTTGTAAAAGGGCAGGCAAGAGAGTTCCTAGTTGCTTCCCCAAAACTGAGTGGTTTGATTTTCTCAGTGAGAAATATACAGAGACTGGCATCCAGAATAACCTTCCATGCATCAGTAATAAGTCCGCAACAGTCTCTAGATAATAAGTTTTGCAAAAAATCCACAACACAAAACCAGACTGAGATAGATGCATGATAGTTACCTCATACAAGTCGATAATTTGGTTGCCTTTTACATAAAAATATCTTATTTTGATGTTTTCTCAACATTTATTCAGAGGAGATGCAGGGAGGTACATGGAGGAAGATAGAAAAGGACCACTGCTGGCCACACAGAGTCACCTTCAATTATAATAGTAGCACATGGCTATATAATAATAGCTTATCGTTACTGAATATGTAATGTGTGCTAGAGTCTGTTCTAAGCACGCTCACATACATTAATTCATTTACTCCTTATAAAACCTCTATGAGGTATTATTCTCATCTTATTGTTGAGAAAATGAAGGCATGGTGAAGCTAAGTAAATAGGTTAACTTATTTAAGGTCACACACTTAGTAAATGGCAGAGACAGGATTTGAAGCATTTCTGGCTCTAAAATCCTGCTCTAATCTAAGAAATTCATTCCGCTTTGGTCTCAAACTTACATTCCCTAATTAGCAGAACAAAAGCCCTGTAGTAGGAGTACTCTTAGCAATAAACCATTCCCCACTAAAAAGAACTATGGCTTATTAGGAAAATGGCTGATTCTAAGTCTGGAACAAAAAAACACCAAAAATATGCCCTGCAACATTCTGTAACAAAAAGAAGGGAAGCCAACAAAGGTTACTGGTCATTTCAAAAGGACCCAATCTAAAGGGGATCCTGTTGGCAAAGATGAGACAAATTGAATATCAAAAAGGATAATTACTCCAAGTTACTGAAATTCATTGAAATAAAAAAATCTATATGCTTACAATGATACTTGAAAAATAAGAAAACTAAATAAAAAATCCTGATAGTTAACTGGACCTGCCTGCTTTAGAAGGCAGCTTAAGGAGACTGCTACAGCTACTCATAGATTTAAAACTCTTCTCCTAAAATACAGTAGCAGTCTGACATCTAAGTTTTTAAACATTTTATATATTATATTTTTTATTTTATCTTACATTATGATTAACACATGATGGTATCAAATTTATTTTTAAAAGTATATCATATACTCACCACTTTTGGTGTACTTCCATTGAATGACTCTGTTTCTGAAACTTGACTAGTTGATTCACGGGTAAAAGTGATTGATTTGGATAATTTTTCATCTCTCTCCCCAGAGTCATCCAAGCTGATTCTTCCTGGACTTCTAGAAGAAACACATCATTACAGAAACATAAACGAGCTCGCCTGTACAAAAATAAGTGATTTGGTCTTTTCAATAAGGTCCTTTTTTAGCATAAAGCATTTTGACAATAAATGCGTTATGGTAATATAACAGATAAGCCTCTACATAGAACAAGGTTATCATTTAAATCATGTGCAAATTGACTATGAATGCATTCATGAGACTCTGTAAATTTAGGAAACCATTAAAAAATTAATCATGTATAAGTGGCCACAATAAAAATGGGCCATATTAGTATTAATTGTTTATATTTCAGTTGGGGACAATCACAAAGCTTGGAAAGGTACAGGGTGGATGTTGGAGTCAGATACCAGTCAGCACCAGAGGGCAATTTTAGACTCAGTCCAGCTGAGCTGGAGAATCCCTACGGAAACAGAATCTCCTGATATCTGAGCACAGCATCCATCAATCAGTCATTACTCCCCCAAGAATGAAGTTTAAGAAACTGTTTTCAAATGATCATAGGGTCAAGACTACAATAAGTATCCTGGGAGCTGCTTTTCCTTCCTCAGGGAACAAAAAGAAAGGAAAGTCTATTAAATACAAAAGGAGCACAATTCTCTCCAGTGTTCAAACTCACGCAGGCAATTATTATTCACATAATCATTACTACTTATAGACTTAAAGCTTTAACCCTAAAATAAAGTAGCAGCCTGACATCATAAGCCATATTACCCTGAGAAAGGAGTAGAAAAGCTAAATATCCTTTAAACCCTATTCTACTCTGCCCAAATAACATAATTCTCTCACTAAGTCACTCCTGGCCAGGCCGAATAGCAGGTGACTGAGGGATCCAAACAACAAAAATGACTCCTTGGGACTAGCCCACTAGCTGGGTCCTTCAGAATTTTAAGGGTGGAGATAAAATGTGGGGAAATAGTGAGGAAATGAGGAGGAAGAAAGGGGGAGAGGGGTTGAAATGAAGGGAAGGAAAATGGGGTAGAGCTGAGGAAATGGTTTGAAGCAAATGCGCTTCTTTCAGAGGCTGGAGGAATGGGAAAGGAATAGAAGAGGGAAAGAAGATCTTGCCACATCCTCTCTTAGAAAGCACTCAGACACCAGAAAAAGAAAAGAGCAGCTTTGCTAGTGAATTCAAAAAGCGAGACCTAAGAATGTAAGAAGCAGCTGGTCAAAAATATTTATTCTGTCCTTCAAAGATGTAGCCATTTGATGTAATTATGAATTCCAAAAATCGATATTGAATCATGCTTGTAAACTGATCTGTTAATTTGGGCATGATTAAGTTATGATTAGGTCGATGACTGGGCCACATCAGTAGGGCATTGAGCCCCACCCCTTGGTGGGTGGGGGAATCGAATATGAAAGGACAGAGGGAGCAGTTTTGAGAAGCAGTTCTGATGTTGGAGAGAATGCCCCAGGAGAAGAGAAGTGAGCCGTTCACGTGATAGTCTACAGGTCACCTTGTGGAGGTAACAGAGGTGCTGAGTCCAGAGAGAAACGCAGCCCCAGGAAGAGAGGAACCAAAGAAGCCTGAACCCTGGCAAATGTCAGCAGCTGTCTTGCTCCAACACATGGCAATGGACTTTGGTGAGGAAAGAAACTTACGCTTTGTGGCCTGGTAACTGTAAGCTTCTTCCCCCAAATAAATACCCTTTATAAAGACCAACCAATTATTGGTATATTTGCAAAGGCACCCCTTCGGCTGACTAATACAAAAGACTTGAAACTTTTTGAGTTGTTAGGGACCTTGGAGAAAATCTAGTTCAACTGCCCATTTCATAGATGAGTAAACTAAGGATTTAGATCTTCTTTACCATAACCTAAGATTCTTTGTATTAGATCATGTGCTTTGCTACCCAAGTCCAGGAACTGATAGAGGCTTATAAACTTTACAAGGAGAGCAGAATAATGGAAATGTTCAACTTTACAAAACACCAATAAAATATACATGTATAACTATGTAAAAAAAGATTAAAATATCGATGCTGAACTGAAACAATATAAATAGAATTGGCATAACTAGAAGTCTTCCTAGATGAGTAAAATGTTGAGCATACACAGAGACTTTTGAAACATTTCCATTTTAAGATTTATTTTTATAATGGCTTTATTGAGATATAATTCACATGCCATAAAAAATATACCATAAAGTATACCATTAAAAGTATACATTGCAAATATTCTCACTGACCTGATTTTGTGATAATCAGGGTAGGCTAAACGTTCGCTATATTAGAAACCATGCATGTGTCCCCAGACCTAGTTTTTCTCCCTAAAGAATGCTGGTGATAACCTAAGCCTGATTTATTATATGACCATCCTGAATGAGAAAAGACTAACTTTAGGTATGTTTGGTCAACCTTATAAGATATAGCAGGGGGAAAGATGTGGCTCGGGTGGTTGGGCAACCGTTTCCCATATAGAGGGACCTGGGTTCAATCCATGGAACCTCCTGGTAAAAATTTAAAAAAGAAAAATATAGAAGGTGCATGTGCCTCCAGGCCCCGTCCACAGGTGCACCGCCAGGCCCCACGAGCCATGCAGCAAGATGATGACGTAACAGGAGAGTGATACAAGGGAGAGCCAAGACGAGACACACTGAAAAACCAGGAACTAAGGTGGCACAGGTGGTAGGATGCCCCTCTCCCACATCGGAGATTCCGAGGATCGAATCCCAGTGAAGACAGGAGGAGAAGGATGAGAAGAGAGGGCAGGAAATGGAAGCAAAAAGAGCAAAAATGGGGGGGAGGGGGATAAAATAAATAAATCCTTTTAAAAAATGTATAGGGGAGGAATATACGGACTATAGTTAGTAGTAATACTTTGATGATGCTCTTTCAAGATTTGTTAACTAATGTTTCACAACAATGCAGGGTGTTCATGTGGGGGGTGATGTGCGGGAGCCCTGTGTGATGTTATGCACATTTGTTTTGTTAAGTTCAAAATGTTTACTGAACACTTACAGTTTATGTATGTTCATGTATGAATGATATACTTCAATGAATTGTTTTAAAAAAATACTACATTGCACTGTTGGTAAGAAGTATCAGAATTTGTTGTAAATAAGTTTGAGCAAGTGGTCCATGAAAATGGCTTTATTATTCCAAATTCTTTGATGAGATTTTAATGGTATCTAGATAACTTAGGTGCTACTGTATGGTTATCTACATAACCAAGAACCAAGACGTATGTAAAAATAAGGCTTGTAAGCAATCCAAATAGCTGTCACTAAGTTCAAGTACTAAAGCCCAGTATTCCAACCTAAACTCTACCAGGTTCCCTGCTTTCCTGTCCCCAGAACAGATCAGATTCAGGAAGTAAAAGCACATTACTAAGAGATAAGCATGCTGGCCATTTCTCACCTACAGTGACAAAGGAGGAAGAAAAACTAAAAAGCAGTACTTCAGAGCCATACAGCTTGATATTTTAGAAGGCATTTTTTTTCACAGTACAAGTGCTGCTATTCATAATTGTGACTTTAAATCAGCAAGGAAAGTTGCTGTGTATGTGTGTGTGTGTGTGTGTAACTCTTAAAACTGTATGTGTGATTTTATATTTTATACTTTGAGTTTGGTTTCAGTTCTAGGATAATTCATTTATGCGGAACATATTGCTCCAGAGTTGTCTGGTATATGAAAACTTTACTGAATCAATATACGTACAGGAAAATATTAGTTTAGCAGTGAAGCCTTTATAGTAGGCATGTATTTGTATTACCTGTATGGTAAAGCAATTACAAAATTCACTTGGATATCTAGGCTGAATTCCCTGGAAAAGCTGTTATTAAATGAATTTGTAAGTTAAAATTATTATTTTAAAAATGTTCTACTAATCTTTTTCTATTAATAAAAATATTAGAGCCAGCATAAGATAACACTGAGTGTGTAAAGTAGCATAACCAAATCAAAGTGGGAGAGCTCAAGAGATCAGATGAAATAAGAGAAAGAGAAGGAAGCTTCAGAAAGAAATAAAGTAGAGAAAAAAGGAGCGGAAGAAATACAAGAAGAGATCAGAGTCTTTGAAGAGGCAAGTGGGGGATAAATGCAATGGGGGAAGGCTTAGACAAAAGTTCTAAGGAAGAAGAAGCAGGTGTGACAAGTGCTGAACTTTAGGGCTAGGACAAATGATTCTATTTCTCAAAAAGGCTGAAAACAAGACTATATAAGAAGCTTTAAAAAATAATAATTTTCACTTAGGCAGAGGGCATTAGAGCATACTTCAGCTATGTCTTCACTTTGCCTAATATAGTTATATTCAATTTTCAACAACAAAAACTGTTTTCTTGATATCCAACATGATTTTACTGGTAACAAGTGAAGATCTAGGCTTCCTTCTCATATAGCTGGCAGCTATACGTTTCTATATGTTCTACCATGTTTCTAAAAAGGACTCTGAACTACCTGATTCAGGACCTTGTTCCTCCTAAAAAACAGACCTTTTCATTTTGGCCATTTTTACCCCATATCATGAGTGCTCTTCCTAACCTTGTTATTTTTCCTCCCTATCACTCCTGTTTGCATCCTTGATATTTTCTCTCCTATTAAATGCTTTCAGGGATAGGAAGTGACAGCACCAAAGTGCCACATAAGGGCATTAAGACCTTATACTACTGAGGGGTGTGCTTTCTGATTTCCCAGGCTTGATTATTATAAACCTTACTTACCTTGCTTCTTATTTTCATAATATTGATATTTCACTGAAAATAACAATGAGAATAACTCATTCACCCAAAATAACGTACAAATATATTCCCTTAAACCTAGGTTTTCCCCCTGCAAAGATTCTACACATGAAATATCTACTTATACCCTCCATAATTGGAGTTTATATTTAATGTTCAGTGTACCCACTTTTTTCTAGACCAGCAACTTCCATAACCTCTCCATTTCACCATCAATTAGCTAGATATCTTTTTGCTCCAAAATCAGGCATGCCTGTCTTTCCATATAAAAACCTTTTAACTCAGTTGTTAACCACTTTTCTGTCCTAGCAAATCTGAGGACTAAATATACTTCTTTCTACCTGTATTGATGGCTCACTAATGACAATAAACTTCAAAAGAGGCGAGGGAGGGTGGGGGAAAGGGTTGGGAGGCATATATGGAAAAACTCGAGTTGTTTCTGATACAGGTAGGCTCCATCTAACTGAGAATCTCCCCTTAAACAACAAAACTTCCTTTTTTCTTTTCTTTTAGGAGGTTCCCAGACTGAAGAATAAGAGATTAAAAATAAAAATGCTATCTAGCTGCTCTCCAGAAATTACTAAGGGGAAAAGGATTTTGAATCCAGTGAGGAGCATGCAAGAGTGTTTTAAACACCTTTTCCCTCATCCATCTTTCCTGTTAAGATTTCCAATCTTTTAGGACCTTGGTTTGTTGGTGGGCCCTTTAGGAAAGTCACCCTTAGGTCATACAACGAACAGTTGGATTTTCCCCTTGAAAGTTAACACCATTACTCTGAGAAATGACAAATCAATCTTCCCACAGAAAGCTTCTTGTTTCAACAAAATATGGCATTTGGGTAGAATTTCTTTTCTAACACGAAAATGGGGTTTAAAAGAAAATGGTTTAGAAAAAGTAGGAGAAATGAGGACTAATGAGCTGTGCCTCTTCTTCTGCAATAGGATTGAAAACAAGAGACTAAAGAATGGCTACAAATGTCCTGCAGAGGCACCCACAAAGTCAGGGGTTCTTAACCAGGGGTCCATGAGCTTGAACTGAAAAAATGTCAACTTATTATCTTTATTTTCTCTGACCTGTAACTGAAATCTAGCATTTCTTTCACTTATGAATGTATGCAATAAATTACAGTAGTATTCATTTCATATCACATTACAGTTGTCGCATATCTCGAAAAATCGCTTACACTTTGAAATTACAGTAGTTGTTTGACCTGACGCTAGTGGAGTGTCATAAAACTATCTGCCGCTACATTCTGGAAGGTGTCTGTGGTTTTCACCTGACTGGCAAAGGGGTCCGTGGAACAAAAAAATGTTAAGAACCCCTAAACTAGGTAATGAGTGAAACAATGTAAAATGAACATGACAATTCAAAAGCTTTCCTTGCACATCTTTTTTTCCCTAACAAGTTCTCATAGACCTTAGTTGTAGGTCTCTGTTTAAGGCAAAGACAGCTTAGGAGTCACCACTTCAGAAACCATCCAATACCCGTCTGTCCCACAGGCATAGCCCCTACACCTACCTCATCATCACTGTCGGACGTTTCAGAGTCGGAAGAAGCCGCAGGCTGACTCACAGGCGGTTCCTTCTCCTCAGAGTCACTGCGCTTCCGTTTTGCAAGGGACAAGAGCTCCTAAAAGGCAGAAATAGTCATATAAGTTTTGTTCAACAGAGAGAATATCCAAGAGTAATAAAACACCCACCCCACCTAGATCTCTTCTATATCTTTGTGCTCTCAATCAAAAGACATCATTATGGGAACTTTATCATGTGAACAGGCTGATTACCAGTATTCCTACCTGCTAAACAAATGTTTTCAAAATCTTTACCCTCCCTCTTAATGGGAAATGTAGATCTGAAATGGAAAAGTGACTGGAAAACGGAGCTGGAGGCTACCCCCAACCTGTCACCATTTCCTTCTCTAAATCAATCCAAGTATTGATTCTCAAGGACTGATAAGACCAACAACTATTCTGGGTGGCACAGCTAATATTCCAACCATCCTTCTTGGTAACTCATGGCAAAACTGGCATTTGCAGGGCTAGTTTGAACAAGCTGACTTCACTGACAAACTACGTGTTTCTGGGTCACTAATTTTGAATGCTTCAGCCCGAAAAAAAAAAAAAAAAAAAAAGATGTGAATATTTCCAGTGTTTAATTCTGGACTTGACAACAAGTAATAGGTATGCTGGTCACTACAACAGAATCCTAATTTTTTTTTAAAGATTTATTTATTTTTATTTATTATCTCCCCCCACCCTGTTGTTGTGCTGTCTGCTCTCTGGGTCCATTCGCTGTGTGTTCTCTGTGTCTGCTCATCTTCTCTTTAGGAGGCACAGGAACCGAACTTGGGACCTCCCATGTGGGAGAAAGGCACTCAATTGCTTGAGTCACCTCAGCTCTCTGCTTTGTTGTGTCTCTCGTTGTCTTTCTTCTTTTGTCTCCTTGTTGCGTTAGCTTGCCGCGCCCGCTCGTTGCAGCAGCTTGCTGTCTTGCTCATCTTCTCCAGGAGGCACCAGAAACCGAATCCAAGACCTCCCATGTGGTAGGCGGGAGCCCAATTGCTTGAGCCACATCTGCTTCCCTGGAATCCTAATTTGACAATCCCAATGCTCGTAATTGCTACTTCTGCTTTGTCCTGGTGATTTAAGTGAAATTAGAGGGGGGACAAGGGCCATTAAGTAAAGAGCCTTGGCTTCAACCAGGATTTGCTCTGTAATGTGGTTTTCTGCCCCCTCTTTCTTTTCCTCAACTCAGCCCAGTCACTCAAAAAAGCAACAAAAGGATACTTGCTCTGGTTCTTGCTCTCTGCTAATACCCATAACAGTCCACAATTATACTGTACATCTAGTAAAGATGCCTAAGCATCTGACATTTAATCTTCACAAGAACCTTAAAAAGGTAGGTATTTTTATCTTCATTTAAAGATAAAGAAACTGAGGCGCAGGCTGGTTAAGTAAATTATCCAAGGTAACACAACTGGTACATGGTAGCGGCAGGTTTCCAACCTGGGCAGTTAGAATCCTGGCTCCTAAT
Organism: Chaetophractus vellerosus; assembly: GCA_004027955.1. Lineage (NCBI taxonomy): Eukaryota > Metazoa > Chordata > Mammalia > Cingulata > Chlamyphoridae > Chaetophractus > Chaetophractus vellerosus. Next base: position 816 of record PVKH010025098.1, on the reverse strand, counting down.
TCAATCATGGTTTAATAGTCTAAAACATTTTGCCCTTCTAACAAAAGAGAGAAAATACAACTAATAAATACTAGTAGTAGTATTCCTTGATGATGATGGTGCTAGACAATTACAGGTCAAGTGCCAAGACAGAGTTTAAAATATCAAATTGCTACAAAGTATCTGTTTTCTTCTTCTAGTCTCTTTCTATTTTAGGCATATAACCTCCTTGGCCAGAATGAGAAAATGACCTTCTCAGATTAACAGCTGACACTCTCCTTCTTCATAAGCAGTAATGAAATGTCACTCTTCTCATTTCATTAGAGAGAACTAACACACCAACTTCCTGGAAAGGCTTAAGACCAGAACACTTTACCCTTTCACAACAAAACCGTAACTACTACAAAGCTAAATGCAAATTATAGCAACATTTGTGTGTTTGTGGCCTTTTAAAAAATTGTGGCATGGTGCCGGCTGTAGCCCAGTGATAGGGCGCCGGTACACCACATGGGAGGCCCTGGGTTCGGTTCCTGGGGACCTCTCCGAGCGGGCAGACCGCCTGAGAAGGCAAAAGCCGCCATGGGCGGGGCGAGCCACCTGCGAACAGAGCAAAAGCTGCCCGGCAACAGAAGCAGAGCCGCCCACACAGTGAGCTGACTCGGCGCGTTGCCACAGCGGGGGGGGGGGAAGCAAAGCAGACATAGAAGAACACAAAAAATGAACACACAGCAAGAGCAAGCAGAAAGGGGAGGGATATATAACAAAACAAAACAAAACGAAATAAAATTTTTTTAAAATGTGGCATAATTTACAGTCAATTTTATCCTTTTTAATGAG
>PVKH010025097.1:0-13495 GCA_004027955.1 Chaetophractus vellerosus | reverse complement strand
CGGCGGTGGCTCGTTCCGTTCGAGGGTGGCTCCATTCCGTTCCCACGGGCGGCTCCGCTCCATGTTTTGCGGGCAGCAGTCCTCCATGTTTTTTGCGGGCTGCTCGGCTTCCGCAGTTCGCAGGCGGCAGCTCCGCTTTTCACGGGTGACTTTGCCATGCCCGTGGGGGCTCCGCCCTGCCCGTGGTGGCTTTTTTTTTTGCCTTGCCCACGGCGGCTCTGCCCCGCCCACGGCGGCTCTGCCCCGCCCACGGCGGCTTGCCTTTCTCAAGGCTGTCTGCCCGCTCGGAGAGGTCCCCGGGAACCGAACCCAGGGCCTCCCATGTGGTACACCGGCGAGCTCTTTATCCACTGAGCTATCTAGCCGGGCCTGTATAGATTTTTAAAAATGAATAAAAAAGATAAAAGGACCATGTGTTGGTAGAACCTCTTTTCATAGAAAACTTTTCTTCTGGATGTTATCTTAATATTAAATTCATAAAAACTGTTCCAAGATGTTCATACAGTGTTATTTATCATAATTTAAAGAGCATGACCTCAATATTAGGTACGGCTTAAAATATTTAGCAAATTATTTAACACTGTTGGAATGGTATATAATTTGAAAAAAAATAAGTTAATTATATTCTAACATATATAATACTATGATCAATGTTATATTTGTGGAATAAGCTTTCTGAATACTCGTGGAATCTCTTTTGAAATTACCAGGCTAGAGTAACTTCTAGATCCTCCCATGGCTTGGTAAAATGAGAGTGATTTGGGCAGGATACCTATCATGGTCTGTCAGTGCAAGAAAGCTATGTTCTATAAATTCCCAGAGCAGAGAGAAAGCAAATGCTCTTTTAACATACTAAGATCACGTTTGAGATTATTAGTTCATACAAAATAACGTGAAAAAATTGGGATATAAGAAAGAAAACTTCTCAAGTAGACCAAAGGGAAGTTTTGAGAATAAATAAATCTTAACTATAGTTTGGAGACAAAATCTCTACTCCCTTTTTCTCACCCCACACCCAATACCTCTGCAGCTCTAGCAGAATCCAAAAGAGGTGGAAAAATGTTTACTCTCAGTGGTCAAATAGAGGGTGTAAAATTGGCAATGTACGTGTTTTGGTTTCCTAGCTGCTAAAACAAATACTATGCAATGGTTTGGTTTAACAGCAGGATTTTATTGGCTTGTGGTTTTAGAGGCTAGAAGGCTTGCTTTCTCCTGGGATCAGTATCTTCTGGCTGGCAGGCTTTGCGGCTCCTTAGCTTTTCTGTCACATGGCAATAAACATGCTAGCATCTTTTCCTTTCTCTTTTGGGTTCCACTGAGTTTCAGTTTCTTGTTTCTCCCATTCCTTCTTTCTCTGCCTTACTTTTACTCTGCTTGTAAAGGACTCCAGTAATCCAGATTAAAGCGCATCCTGATCCAGTTAGGCCATACCTTAACTGAAGTAACATCTTGAAGAATCTTATTTACAATGGGCCGTACCCACCAGAATGCAAAGACCAAGAATATGTCCAAACTGTAGTACACAGTTCAATCCACTACAGTCTGCTCCTAGAACTGCCTGTACCTAGCAAAATAGTAAATCAAAAGCAATACCACATTCCTGGAGGAACTGCAGAGATTAATGCCACCATCAAGGACTTGAAAAATGCAGAAGTAGTGATTCCTTCCCACCACATCCTCATTCAGCTCTATTATTTGGCCTGTGCAGAAAATACATTGATACTGGATTATTGCCATCTTAACCAGGTGGTGACTCCAGTTGCAGCCTGAGTAAATCAAAACATTCCTTGGTACCTCGTATGCAGCTATTGACCTGGCAAATGCTTTTTTCTAGATACTTGTTAGTAAGACCACCAGAAACAGTTTGCTTCCAGTTGTCAAGGCCAGCAATACATTTTCATTGTCCTACCTCAGGGGTATATTGGTTCTTCATCCCAAAGTCATATCTGGTGTACAGGGACCTTGTTCATCATTACACCTCCATAAGACATCACACTTGTTCATTATATTGATGGCATTATACGGATTGGACCTATTAGAGCAACTACTCTAGACTTACTGGTAAGGCATTTGTGTTTCAGAGAGTGGGAGATAAATTCAACAATCATTCAGGGGATTTCCACTTCAGTGAAACTTCTAGACATCCAGTGGTGTGGGGCATGTTGAGATATACCGTCTAAGGTGAAGGATAAGCTGTTGCATCTGGCCCTTCCTACAAACAAAATAGAGGCATAATACCTAGTTGTCCTCTTTGATTTTTGAAAGCAACATATTCCTTACTTGGGTGTGCTACTCTGGCTCAATTGCTAAGTTACTCAAAAAGTTTTGCTAGTTTTGAGTAGGGACCAGAACAGGACACTCTGCAGCTATGCCACTTGGGCCAGGTGATCCAGCAGATCCAATGGTGCTGGAAGTTTCAGTGGCAAATAGAGATGCTGTTTGGAGCATCTGGCAGGCCTCTCTAGGAGAATCATAGCACAGACCCTTGGGATTTTAGAGCAAAACTCTACCATCCTCTGCAGATAACTGCTCTCCTTTTGAGAACCACTTTTGGCCTGCTACAGGCCTTAGTAGGGACTGAGTGATTAACCACGAGACACCAACTTGCCATGAGACCTGAGTTGCCCGTCATGAATTGGGTATTATCTGACCCACCAATCTGTAAAGCTGGATGTGCAGAGCAGCACTCTATTGTCAAATGGAAGTGGTACATACAAGACTGAACTTGAGCGGGCCCTGAAAGCATGAGTAAGTTACACGAGAAAATGGCCCAAATGCCCATAGACCCCACTCCTGTCACATTACCTTCTCTTTCCCAGCCCACAGCTATGACCTCCTGAGGACTTTCCTATGATTCGGTGACTGAGGAAGAGAAAAGTCAGGCCTGGTTACAGACAGTTTGCACAATGTACAGGTACCACCCAAAAGTAAATAGCTGCAGCATTATAGCCCCTTTCTATGACATTCCTGAAGGACAGTAATGAAGGGAAATCCTCTTAGTGGTTAGAACTTGGGGCAGTGCACCCAGTTATTCATTTTGCTTTGAAGAAGAAATGGCTAGAAGTGCGTTTGTACACTGATTCATGGGCTGCCACTAATGGTTTGGCTGGATGGTCAGGGACTTGGAAGGAAATGCACTTTTAATCCTTTACCTCTATCAGTAAATTTTTAGCATGCATTTCAAAATATATGTATTTATTTATATTTTATACATGTAGCAAATTTAGAAAAGTTAACGGATGAGACAGAGTGAAATAAAACTACTCTTAAACAGCTAATCACAATGACAACATACCATCCATAGTTAATGCCTCAGGACCTAATATTCCATTAGAATGAAGTTCAACATTTACCGTTATAGGTGTAAATTCACATGTCAAAAGGCCTTCTTGACAATTTCCAAGCTTTATGTCTGATAATTTAGATGATTAGAGTGTTGTTTTTTACCTACTAAATGGATAAACATAAACTCATACGAGGGGTGGGTAAAATTGTCAGCTCTGCCATTTTCTTTTGCCTGTGCTTGGGTCACTGTTATATTTTATCTGTGGTGTCTTTGCAGGAATCTTTTTATTCCACTTTCCATCTAAATGGTTAGATGCAAATACAGTAATATAAAACCATTTAAACAGGCCCACATAAGCAGTAAAAGGTCATAGGATGCTGAAAGCAAACAAAAGGTGAAGGCTTTACCAACATCCCCTCTTGTGGAACTATCCCGAGTAAGGATGCCAATCAATAAATTTAATATGAAGAAATGTAATTGATTTCTCATTTTAGATAATATATTAATAGAATTAGAAGATGAATAGGTAAATAGGAGTTCTACTATTTTTTTTGCCCACAGCTCAATAGCTCCCTCTGTGGAACCAAGCTTTAGAGATTAGGCATATCATTTCCCTGCTTTTCATAAACTTATAATTTTTTTTTCAAATTGAAGGTAAGGAGGAAGTGATATGGCCAGTGTGCTTACATTTTCTCAACTCAAATTTACAGTAGATAAGCAATAATGCACAGCTTTTTGTGGCTATTATCCTTCTGAGATAAAAGGGTAGGTGGTCCCTCTGAAGCGTGAAACCACAGAGCATGTACCTTCAAATATTTGTTACTCCAGTTTCCCTGCTTTGCTTCTTGGAAAATTGGCAGCTCCCGGATCCAATACATTTAGATATTTAATTCATGTTGACTCAGCACAATTAGCTTATAAAAGTATGCATTATAAGTGGTTCAGTAAGCACATTAGCTGTTTCTCATATTACCCAAGAGGAGGCACGTCAACCAGATGTGCTGATATATCTAGGTTCAAAGTTTCCAAGTATGGCCAGTCACTTATCTGCATTTTCAGTAGCCATGCTTGCAATTTTCTTCCTTATTCATCAGTGATCTAAATTTCCCTTCTTTATTTCTCTTGGTAGTGATAGAATTCAAACACCAATATCTCAGCCATTTTAGAGTCATTCGTGTAATGCCCATTTCTACTGATTACTGAACTTTTTCTTAAACTTGTTTCTACTTCTTTCCTGAAATATCTGTGAAAGTCCCATTATCATTATCTCCTTTTGCTAACAAATGCCATTTGCTTTTTGGGAATTATCTTTTCCTTGTCAGTCATAACTAATGGGGCAGAATCTTGATTAATTTTTCCCCAAATATTCTATTTCTGTCATGTTCCCCCCCCCATATAGATCTTAAAATAAGTCAAAGGAAGCAGTTCATTTAAAAATTACTTGAATGCTTCTCACAGCACACAGGCTTTCATTCTGGTGTCAGTTTAGATCCTTCATCTCATTCTTACTCTCCCAATTGGATCTTTCTCCTAGCATGGAATACAAGGAAGCTCTTTAAAATAATTTTTCTTAAAGTCTGATAGCCAATGTTATGATCTATAAAACCAATTTGTATGATAGTCAGCTTTCAGTTAACCCTGGTAACTGGGGGAACATTGGCTTGTTATAATTAATTGAAAGTTCTAGAAAGGATCCAGTATTTACATAGGGCATAGCTCTTTACCTTCCACCGAAGCTGTTCTAATATTTGAAAAAAAATATGTATATATATATATATATATATATATGCATTCAAGAGGTGTTATCCTAAGCATTTCCATCTGTTTTCCAGTAGGTATGCTAAGATACATCAAATTAATGAATGGAGAAGTCAGAAACCATAGTCAAAAAAAAGAAGTATAGACGATTGTCAACAATTCTTAGAAGTGATTACTTCTAGAAAGGGGTATGTGATTGAGGAGGGGGAGAGAAGGTGAAAGGGGACATTCATTTTCTACAGTATCCCCTTCCATATCAATTTAATATTTTAAGCAAGGATGTATTACTTATATAATTTTTAAATAATGTAAAGTAAAAGAAGGAAGCATATGAAAATAATTACCTGTTTAAATTAATTACCTACATAAACAAGTATATAAATAAACAAATCAATTGCCTGTATAAATAGCTGTTTCTGACAATGAATATAGTCTAATGTTATGGTCAAAGCACTGTTTATTTTTATAAGTTAAACATGGCTATAATATATCTAAATATATATTGAATTTATAATATATTAAATATATTTAAAATAATATATTAATATATATGTTTATATCTCAAATATAACTTATATACAATTACACATTATGGTTTAAGACCCCATATGGTTAAAGTCTGTAGAAGTAAGAATTAGATTCCTCAGTTGCTGGTTCTACTCCAGGCCTCCACTTCTACCCTGCTCCACCCTGGAAAGAAGGGGAGGATTAGCCAGAGAACATAAACCAGAGGCTCTGGACTTGATGACCCCAGGCACAGCTGGTCCTTGGAATGACACAAAAAGCTGAAAAGAGGCAGATGAAATGAAAACGTACAGACTACACAGAGAGCTCCCTCCCCTTCACGTGGTTGCTTCTCTGAAGGCTGGCAGGGAGTCTTCTAACTTGCCCACCCCAGCAGGAACTGGAAGATTCTTCAAGGGAAAGAAGCACCTTCAGCTGATGAAATTTAGATGATCCGATGAAAGGTCAGGTTTCCTCCAGATGAAGACACTTGTGAAGGCTGGGGTTGACAAACCCCCAGAGCTTCCATTCGCCTTGTTGGTATCTTGTTTTTAAACATGATCATTTCGGCCAGAGAGTGTCAGAATTACCAATAACAAATGTGAAAATCCAAGACCAAAACAAACAAATAGGAAAAAAATTGCAAAAAACAAAGACAATACAGAGAGAAGAACACTTAAAGGATTGTAATTCAATTTCCAGGAACTTAGAGACAAATTTAAATCCATGGAACAAGAAGAGAATGCTATTTTTTAAAAGGAATATGCAGAGTAAACAAAAAAACTTATAAATTAAAAATAGGACAACAAAACTGAATGATATAAAAAACCTACTGTGCTCATTTTCTCAGAAATCGACTGAAGGATAAATTTTACCAAAAATGAAGAGCTCTCATAACATAAGTCATTTCTGTCCTAAAATATATCTGCCTTTCTACCTACCTCTTTCTCTACCTCTATATATCTCTTTATCTCTCTATCTATCTATCATCTACCTAAGTGTATTTTATACACCGTCTTGCAGGAACGATAGCATTCTTTGCATACTGTTCTATAACTCACATCTCACATGAAATAATATATCAACATCCTCTCATTGCACTAGATACAGACGTACAGGTTTTCAGAATTATTTTTAAATTCTGCCCAGAAAGACTTTTAACCATGATTGCATTTTATCAGTCTAAATTTCATCTGCATAAATTGGAAAAGTTTTGGTTTATGCATTGAGGAAATGTCTTTTAATTGGGCTTCCTGATAGTACTTGTGCTTGGGGACACAGAGACACTGTGATAGGTCTTCTCTCTGACTTCTATGTCCCCATATTAGCTACTACAGGCTTACAGAAAAAGCAACCCATTAGCAACAGGTAAGCAAAACAAAAAAGTCCCATAGTCATGTGTGTCATTTATTCATTCAAAAAATACTCTTGGAGGACCTGCTATTTGCCAAGCATGATGCACTCTAAGGTTGTAGGACCACAAGGAGCCATGAGCAGCTTGGGAAAAAATGGAGGTGGGGGTAGGGGTTGAAAAAAAAGCAACAATAATAACCAAATGTGTCAAACTTTTGTGACTTGGACATATTTTGGTAAAGGCCAACCCTGCATGAGACTTGACAGTAAGTATGTTTCCACAATGCCTCCAAGCAGGCTTGTCAATCTCTCTACTTCATCTTCTCTCAGAAGGGAGGGGCCCTCGCTTGGGCCATGCGTGGTGGGAGATGCGCTGCTGCTGGTGACAATGAGACCGCTGGCCCATGGGACTGAGGTCAAGATGTCTACGGTTCCTCTGTGAGTGTTTTACGGGCAGTTGTGTATAATCACCAATACGGCAGGAGGGAAATTTTTATGTTTCCCCAAATGGGACTCTTCTGTCCTTTGGGAAAGATTTACAAGTAAATTTGGGCCTGAAGAGACAAGCAGGAGGGAGGATGCAAGGTAAGAGACACTCTCATTGATAGTGAAGCTTCTGGAAAATGTTCTTCAGTCAGAAGAGGCCACAGTCCCCAGGTGAAATGCTCTGTTATACATATTTCTCAGCAAGATAAAAGCACTGTGGAGCAAAGAGGCATCTCTGGCTTCACTCAAGAAAATTAAGTTCTGCCAACTCTGTAAATTCATCCTGAAACTGACATCTTTATTTTGATTGAGTGACAAATAACATCTTATGGCTTAAAGTAGAAACTCATGTACATACTCCCAGGATTAAATTGTTCAAGGTAAAGCATTTGAGAATAAAAATTGTGCATCTCACCCCATGTTTCTTACTAATGATGTTGCTAAGCTGGAAGGCAATGTTACTTTAAGTTCCTAGGTAACAAAAGGGCAATTACACAGAGCAGTATCAAGAAGGGATGATGGCGAAAGTGTTGGGCTACTCTGATGGATATGAAATAAAAATTGTAACAGTGGCATCCATGCCACAGTAAAACAAATCCTTCATATCCAACAAGAGTTACCTGAGAAGAAGTTATTCAGATAATTAGAAAAGCATTTAAAGCAGGAGTGGCTGAAAGGGTTGGGAGATGGCAACCCTTGATGATGATCATTTGAATTGAGCTTACTCAAGGAATAAACAGATGTCCAATGGAGTCTGATCATGAAGTTAAAAACAGATGTGGCAGGGGTAGTTCTATCCCTTCACTCCCTCACTTGGTCAATCAATCAGTCAGCCAGTCAACAGACACCATGCCACGCATTTCATTGACTCCTCCCAAGCATAAATAGTTTAGTATGCCCATTTTAAAGGTGAGGAAAGAGAAGTTAAGAAACGGCAACTAGTCTATTGAATGAGACAAACTCAGGAAAGTGAATTTTTTTAAGATTTATTTTTATTTATTTACTCCGCACCCCTCCCCCCATGTTGTTTGAGCTTGCTGTCTGCTTGTCTTCTTTTTTAGGAGGCACCAGAAACCAAACTTGGGGCCTCCCATGTGGGAGGGAGGTGTGTAATCACTGAGCCACCTCCGCTCCCTGTTTGTTGTCTCTCTCGTGTTTCCTTGCTATGTCTCTTGGTTGCGTCATCTCACTGTGTCATCTTGTTGCATCAGCTCGACATGCCATCCTGTCACATCAGCTCACTGTCTTGCTCGTCTTCTTTAGCAGGCACTGGGAACCGAACCCAAGACCTCCCATGTGGTAGGTGGGAGCCCAGCTGCTTGAGCCACATCCGCTTCCCAGGAAAGTGATTTTAAATACTGTCAGCTTTTTCTTCCCCGTTGTCAATATCTGGGGCAGATTCCATACCTTTCTGTCATCTTTAGACACTAAAAGAGTTCGTTTTCAGGTATTAAGAAGTCCAGCTTAGTCCAAAGCAAAATGTCTATCTCTCAACCATTTAAGAACATCCCTCCTCCTCCACCCCTGATCCTAACTCAAAACTTTGCACACCACGATTGTGGAGGGAGAAGTAGCATGTTCTCTTCTTTTTCTCTCCTTAATCCAATTCCTCAGCTACTCACTGATAGCTCTTGCTCCTCCATAGTCAAGGGGAGTAGGTGGAATGGAATGGTAAAGGAATGAAAGCCTAATTTCTTAGTTGATGCTTTTTATAGTTCCCTTTAGTGTGTCTGATATCCTTTGCATGGAAGTCAATCAAATTCTGGCTGTTCTGTGAGGTACATGGCAAATTTTTCCAGTCCTTCTCAGAGATGTCCCCATTCACCATTTTGCCAGGTCAGGGAATGCAATTTCAGGTTGACCTCTTTTACTTCACCTCAGTTCCTGCCCTCTAGTTTTATACCCACACAACCTCTTTCTTTTGGGACTCCCGCTTCTACCAAACACCCCTTCTGAACAGGGTTCTTCCAACAGAATTCATTCCTGGCTGTCCTGCTCCAAGGCCACTTGGCCTCCAGGAAACATCATGAATGTTTGCCCAGCAAACAGTTGAATGGACGTCTCTCCCTGTCCGAGCCTGTATTACCCAAAAGTAGGTCCTGAGACAACCACTCACACACAGGCAGTTTACTTGGAGTTATGATCCCAGGGAGCAAAAGTGCAGGAGAGGGAGAAAAACCAGGAGGCAAAGCCAGTACAAGTTGCTTTATCAAGTTCACCCCCATGAAGGGCCAGGGGACTCATCCAGCTGAGAGCTACTGTGGGCCTTTATGAAATACATCTCAGAGCTGTGGGGTGAAGAGGTGTTTGCTGAGGGAAGTAGAAAGCATTTATTTATCGGTGCTCATCCCCCATTGGCCAAGTTTGGCCCCACTGGTATCAACGCCCCACAATTCCAGGTGGAACACAAATATGTCAGAGAAGTCCTAGGGCAGGAAGGCAGAGGTACACAGTGTGGACCTGAGGTCAAGCTCAGTATCATTGAACCTATGGGAAACAGCAGCAGTGACTGGAGTAAGAGGTGGGCGGCCGAGAGGATTTTGAACTGATGCATGAGAAGCATCCAACATACCATCTCTGATGCTTTCTCCTTTCCTGAATGTTAAGGTGTTATTTCTTTAAAAGGATAAAATCATGAATCTCATGCAAATATATACTGAATGTGCATCAGAGACTATCTTTACCTCATTAATTAAACAAGGGAATCTCTAAGATGTTAGAACAGGTTTGAAGGGAAATCCAAAATGCGGGCACATATTTAGGACCTTAGGAAATGCTGAAATGAAGTGAATTTGCTTATTAAATACAAACCTGGCTTCTTTGAGGTGTGGGGAGGGGGGAGGGAGAGGAATCTGTTGCACCTCCACCATACAAATTTCACTCACATGATTTGCATTTCTATCAATTTTCTACAATTTAGAATTGCAAAATAACTCAAAGGAAACGAAAGGAGCAGACCCAATAAAATAACATAACCCAGACCAGGGCTCTAGACAATCTTAGTTTTCCATTGAAAATGATCCAGTTATCTTTTTTGCCTATTTCAAAGTATTTCACAGTTTTTCCTGACCGGGTCACCATGGGGTACTCTAGTCTTTATTTTCCCATATGCCCATGGGACATTCTTCCAGGACTTCATTTGTGATCCAACCCAAAGAAGTAACAGAGGAGGCCCAGAATCTCTAAGTCAGGGGTCAGCAAACTCTGATCCACAGCCAAGTCTGACCCTGTCTGTTTTGGTAGATAAAGTTTCATTGGAATACAGTCAGATTTACTTACTGGTTATGATTCCTTTCCTGCTGCAGTGGCAGAGTTGAAGAGTTGCTCCAGAGATCTTAAGGCAAGCAACGCCTAAAGTGTTTTCTATTTGGCTCTTTACAGAAAGAGTTTGCTGACCCCTGCTCTTCTAAGTCATCAAACAAACAGCAGGACTGTGAAATGTCAATTTTCCCTTCCATCGGTTGGCTCCTTTCTCTAACAATGGTTTTTCAGGATTTGGGGCCAGGAAGGAAGCACAGGAGAAACTCCCTAGTATTTTCTAATTTTGTTTGTACCGTTTGAAGAATCCTCTTGTTCTCTGCTATATCATCTAGCTTTCTCTTAAATAGACTGGAGTTGGATGATGTGGGCGGTTAAAGGACAACTTTGGCCACTTGCTAATAAAGTCTACATAGAAAGTATAGGCACTTACTACCCATTGTCTTTAGTTTGTGAGAAGTTCCAAGATCACAGGGAAGGATGTATTCTACATTCTGTCCCTTACTAAATCCAGATCTGACCTAGCTCAAGGCTTGCTTCCCCTCCCCTGCCCCCCACCCCAGCGTTCAGGAGAAGAATGATTCGCAGGTTTAGAGCCCTTGGGACACATGTCAGGCTAAAGCCTTCTACTTCCAGAGCCATTTTGTTGCTATTTTAAAAGACACTGGATCTGGAAAGAGTACTGGAGGGAGAAAAAAATGTTTGGGGAAGAATATTTGATACCTCCTTGCTGCTCCCACCCCCACCCCATCCCCACTGTTCAGATTGGGTGGGGAGAGAAGAGCTGCCTTCCGTACCAGCCTGGCAGAGGAGACATCTATCTTGGGACGATATTTCTTATTCTCATAGCAGCCAGGAGTGCTTTCTGATCCAAAAGGGAAAATATGCCTCAGCTAAGAAATATGGAATAAAATGAAAGCATACTGAGACTAAAATCTTCACAATTCTAAAGTATCAGGTGGGATGTTTCTAATCAAGTTTGGAGGAAAGGCATTCAGAAGCCAATTAGTAAAGTGAGGGAGAACCAACCCACTAAGACACAGGATCTTCCCAGTCATTCATCTTATGCCTTCCTTTCAACTCCCAGAAAAACCAGCACCATGCTTCCCTAGTCTTTGGTTATAATGGGAGAATAAGAGACTCAGGTTTTTTGTTTGTTTGTTTGTTTTGTTTTGTTTGTTACAGATCCCCCCCCCCTTCTGCTTGTTCTTGCTGTGTTCACCTTTTGCGTTCCTCTGTGTCTGCTTTGTCTCCCCCCGTTGCGGCGACGCGCCGAGTCAGCTCACCATGCAGGCGGCTTGCCCCGCTCACGGGTGGCTCTGCTCTGCTCATGGGCGGCTCTGCTCTGTTCGCGGGCAACTTGCCCTGCCTGTGGTGGCTTTGCCCTGTCCGTGGCGGCTTTTTGCCCTGCCCGTGGCGGCTTTTTACCCTACCCATGGCGGCTCTGCCCCGCCCATGGCAGCTTGCCCTCTCAAAGTGGTCTGCCCGCTCGGAGAGGCCCCAGGAACTGAACCCAGGGCCTCCCATGTGGTGAACCAGCGCCCTATCCACTGGGCTACAGTGAGCCCCCGGGGAGAGAGACTCAGGTTTTGAGGTAATTGTTTGATGGCATAGATAGGGATTCTCAATCTGAATTTCAAATCTGTTTCTAGGCTCCACATTTGGAGACCTTAAATTGTCTCCCTCATTTTCTGTGAAGGTAAATCCTCTAGTTATTTTCATCTCGGGAGGTCACGTGTCACAACTGAAGTAATTGTGACATTGTTTTGACCCATTCTTTTTTTTTTTTTTTTTTTTGGACATTCAAGAGCCATCAAACAATCCATTTTCTCACCACTGATTTGTGGTACCCTTTTATGCTTTATTTATTATTTTTTTAATTCTTTTTTATTTATTTATTTCTCCTGCCACCCACACCCACACCCACCCCCACTGTTTTGCACTTGCTGTCTGCTCTTGTGTATTCTTCTGTGTCTGCTTATCTTCTCTTTAGGTGGCTCTGGGAACTGATCCTGGGACCTTGCAGAGTGGGAGGGAGGCACTCAATCTCTTGCGCCACCTTGGTACCGTGGTCTACTGTGTCTCTTATTGTCTCTCCTCTGTGTCTCTTTGTGTTGCGTCATCTTGCACCAGCTCTCTGCACAGGCCAGCATGCCTGCATGGGCTAGCTCTCCGCTCAGGCCAGCTTGCCTTTTACCAGGAGGCCCCAGGAATTGAACCCTGGACCTCCTATATGGTAGACAGGAGCCCCAATCACTTGAGCCACATCTGCTTTCCTTGACCCACTCTTAATTGAGGCACCGTGTAATAAAATAGTCTATGGATACCATAGGTAGTGTGGTATTTGTAGCATAGTTGGAGGAAACAAAGCTTTGGATTCAAATTTGGGTTCAAATCCTGTCACTGATACTTACTTAATTTTGTGATCTGGCAAAATTGTTTCATATCTTTGAGCTTTAGTTTCTCATCTGTGGATTAGGGATAATAATTACTTCCAAAATTTGTTGTGTGACACAGAGGAGCACAAAAATGAACACAGTAAGAACAAGCAGAAAGGGGGGGATATGTAATAAATAAAAAAATAAATCTTTAAAAAAAATTTGTTGTGAGATTTAAATGAGAAAGGTTTAAATGAGCCTGACCTATGGTAGGTACTTCTATAAATGTTAGCTCCTTCCCATTCTACTCTGCTACACTTAGCAGTTAACACACTTCAGAGGAATTTTGTGAATATTGATATTGCCCCAAAACAAATATGCACTCCATTATATTATTAATTTCTACTATTTTCTAGGCCACCCTCACCACCGATGCGTTTGTGTTTCTCTTCAGTTTAAATGGCAAACTCTT